>LUCW03001395.1:12500-55139 GCA_001586965.3 Sphaeroforma sirkka | reverse complement strand
ATGGTGAAATTATTATTAAACATCAATGGCAGCCTTGTAAATCAGTAACGAGTGGCTCTATGGTGAAAGCATTATTAAATACCAATGGCAGCCTTGTACCAGTAACAGAGTGGCTCTATGGTGAAAGTATTATAAATACCAATGGCAGCAACGATTGACTCTATGGGAAAGTACCAACAGTAACGAGTGGCTCCCCATGGTGAAAGTATTATTAACATCAATGGCAGCCTTGTACCAGTAACGAGTGGCTTTCTATGGTGAAAGCATTATTAAATAATCAATGGCAGCCCTGTACCAGTAACGAGTGGCTCTATATGGTGAAAATTAAACTAATGGCAGCCTTGTACCAGTAACGAGTGGCTCTATGGTGAAAGTAATTATTAAATATCAATGGCAGCCCTTATACCAGTAACGAGTGGCTCTATGGTGAAAGTATTATTAAATACCAATGGCAGCCTTGTACCAGTAACGAGTGGCTCTTATGGTGAAAGTATTATTAAATATCAACGGCAGCCCTTGTACCAGTAACGAGTAATCCAGGGCTCTATGGTGAAAGCATTATTAAATATCAATGGCAGCCCTGTACCAGTAACGAGTGGCTCTATGGTGAAAGTATTATTAAACATCAATGGCAGCCTTGTACCAAAGTAACGAGTGGCTCTATGGTGAAAGTAATATTAAATATTATATGTACCAACAACAGCCTATGGTGAAAGCAGTAACGAGTGGCAGCCCTATGGTGAAAAGTATTATTAAATACCAATGGCAGCCTTGTACCAGTAACGAGTGGCTCTATGGTGAAAGTATTATTAAACACCAATGGCAGCCTTTGTACCAGTAACGAGTGGCTCTATGGTGAAAGCATTATTAAACACCAATGGCAGCCTTGTACCAGTAACGAGTGGCTCTATGGTGGAAGCATTATTAAATATCAATGGCAGCCTTGTACCAGTAACGAGTGGCTCTATGGTGAAAGCATTATTAAACATCAATGGCAGCCCTGTACCAGTAACGAGTGGCTCTATGGTGAAAGTACTATATAAATACCAATGGCAGCCTTGTACAAATAACGAGTGGCTCTATTGTGAAAGTATTATTAAACACCAATGGCAGCCTTGTATCAGTAACGAGTGGCTCTATGGTGAAAGTATTATTAAATATCACCAATGGCTCCTATGGTGCAAGTATTATTAAACACCAATGGCAGCCTTGTACCAGTAACGAGTGGCTCCATGGTGAAAGTATTATTAAATACCAATGGCAGCCCTTGTACCAGTAACGAGTGGCTCTATGGTGAAAGCATTATTAAATACCAATGGCAGCCTTGTACCAGTAACGAGTGGCTCTATGGTGAAAGTATTATTAAATACCAATCAATGCAGCCTTGTAACCAGTAACGAGTGGCTCCATGGTGAAAGTATTATTAAATACCAATGACAGCCTTGTACCAGTAACGAGTGGCTCTATGGTGAAAGTATTATTAAATACCAATGGCAGCCTTGTACCAGTAACGAGTGGTTTTATGGTGAAAGTAATATTAAATATCAATGGCAGCCCTTGTACCAGTAACGAGTGGCTCTATGGTGAAAGTATTATTAAATACCAATGGCAGCCTTGCACCAGTAAACGAGTGGCTCTTTGGTGAAAGTATTATTAAATACCAATGGCAGCCTTGCACCAGTAACGAATGGCTCTATGTTGAAAGCACTATTAAATATCAATGACAGCCTTGTACCAGTAACGAGTGGCTCTCTAGTGAAAGTATTATTAAATACCAATGGCAGCCTTGTACCAGTAACGAGTGGTTCTATGGTGAAAATTATTATTAAATATCAATGACAGCCTTGTACCAGTAACGAGTGGCTCTATGGTGAAGGTATTATAAATACCAATGGCAGCCTTGTACCAGTAACATGTGGCTCTATGGTGAAAGTAATATTAAATATCAATGACAGTCTTGTACCAGTAACGAGTGGCTCCCATGGTGAAAGCATTATAAATACCAATGGCAGCCTTGTACCAGTAACATGTGGCTCTATGGTGAAAGCAATATTAAATATCAATGGCAGCCCTGTACCAGTAACGGGTGGTTTTATGGTGAAAGTATTATAAATACCAATGGCAGCCTTGTACCAGTAACGAGTGGCTCTATAGTGAAAGTATTATTAAATACCAATGCCAGCCTTGTACCAGTAACGGGTGGTTTTTCGGTGAAAGTATTTTTAAATATCAATGACAGCCTTGTACCAGTAACGAGTGGCTCTATGGTGAAAGTATTATTAAATATCAATGACAGTCTTGTACCAGTAACGAGTGGCTCTATGGTGAAAGTATTATTAAATACCAATGCCAGCCTTGTACCAGTAACGAGTGGCTCTATGGTGGAAGTATTATTAAATATCAATGGCTGCCTTGTACCAGTAACGAGTGGCTCTATGGTAGAAGCATTATTAAATACCAATGGCAGTCCTGTACCAGTAACGAATGGCTCTATGATGAAAGTAATATTAAATATCAATGACAGTCTTGTACCAGTAACGAGTGGCTCTATGGTGAAAGTATTATAAATACCAATGGCAGCCTTGTACCAGTAACGAGTGGCTCTATGGTGGAAGTATTATTAAATATCAATGGCAGCCTTGTACCAGTAACGAGTGGCTCTATGGTGAAAGCATTATTAAATACCAATGGCAGTCCTGTACCAGTAACGAATGGCTCTATGATGAAAGAATTATTAAATATCAATGGCAACTTTGTACCAGTAACGTGTGGCTCTATGGTGAAAGCAATATTAAATATCAATGGCAGCCCTGTACCAGTAACGGGTGGTTTTATGGTGAAAGTATTATATAAATACCAATGGCAGCCTTGTACCAGTAACCGAGTGGCTCTTATAGTGAAAGTATTATTAAATACTAATGGCAGCACTGTACCATTAACGAGTGGCTCTATTATGAAAGCATTATTAAATATCAATGGCAGCCCTTGTACCAGTAACGAGTGGCTTCTATGGTGAAAGTAATATTAAACACCAATGGCAGCCTTGTACCAGTAACTGGTGGTTTTAATGTGAAAGTAATATTAAATATTAATGGCAGCCTTGTACCAGTAACGAGTGGCTCCATGGTGAAAGTACTATTAAATATCAATGGCAGCCTTGTACCAGTAGCGAGTGGCTCTCTAGTGAAAGTATTATTAAATACCAATGGCAGCCTTGTACAAATAGCGAGTGGCTCTATTGTGAAAGTATTATTAAACACCAATGGCAGCCTTGTATCAGTCGTGAGTGGCTCTATGGTGAAAGTATTATTAAATACCAATGGCTCCATGGTGCAAGTATTATTAAATAACAATTGCAGCCTTGTACCAGTAACGAGTGGCTCTATGGTGAAAGTATTCTTAAATACCAATGGCAGCCTTGTACCAGTAACGGTGGTTTTAACGTGAAAGTAATATCAAATATCAATGGCAGCCTTGTACCAGTAATGAGTGGCTCTCTATTGTGAAAGTATTATAAATACCAATGGCAGCAATGTACCAATAACGAATGGCTCTTTGCGAAAGCATTATTAAACACCAATGGCAGCCTTGTACAAATAGCGAGTGGCTCCATTGTGAAAGTATTATTAAACACCAATGGCAGCCCTTGTATCAGTCGTGAGTGGCTCTATGGTGAAAGTATTATTAAATACCAATGGCTCTATGGTGCAAGTATTATTAAATACCAATTGCAGCCTTGTACCAGTAACGAGTGGCTCTATGGTGAAAGTATTCTTAAATACCAATGGCAGCCTTGTACCAGTAACGGTGGTTTTAACGTGAAAGTAATATCAAATATCAATGGCAGCCTTGTGCCAGTAATGAGTGGCTCTATTGTGAAAGTATTATAAATACCAATGGCAGCAATGTACCAATAACGAATGGCTCTTTTTGGTGAAATCATTATTAAATACCAATGGCAGCCTTGTACCAGTAACGAGTGGCTCTATCATGTCACAACGTAAGCTATTATGAAAACCTTGCTGTTATTGATGTCTAGTATTGTAATGAACCTGATTTTCCTCCAGCATTTGCTTAAGGTGTCTAACCTCTGCTGTCAGACTGATGTTTGATTCTGTAGTTCTTGTGCATTAAGGAGTGGCTGATTCACTTCATCATTGTGATTATTGTTTTAGGGTTTAGGGTTTTAAAAC
This sequence comes from Sphaeroforma sirkka, assembly GCA_001586965.3. NCBI lineage: Eukaryota > Ichthyosporea > Ichthyophonida > Sphaeroforma > Sphaeroforma sirkka. The sequence goes on along the minus strand of LUCW03001395.1, from coordinate 50,946 downwards.
ATCAGTATTTAACTTATCATCGCGACCAGTATTCTTATTCATCGTAAACATCCAGCCTAATGTGGGTCACACTGGCACAACCTGTCGAGACACTTGATCACGACTGCATACATTTTTACTGCAACAAACCTGTATAAATATATCGTCGGGATGCATGTCGAGAGCCTTAAAATCTTCGTATTTGTAGTTTGTTGCATCATCTACTCTACACACCAACTGAAATGTCCAAGTCCATAACGCATGCAGAAAGTCATGTTGATAGGCACAATATTCTAGATTTGTACGTATTATAGAACGAAACTCGTCATACTCTAATGGTCTCTTAGCCTGTGATTCTTTACCCTCACCTCGTACTTCGGCTCTCTTAATCTCCTTTAAAAGTGCATTCAATTCAGGAGACTTGGTTGGATTTCCTTTTAGGTCCACTGTATCCCATTCCATATGATTTCTGGGCACAAAGTATGAGATTTTTTTTAAATACTGCAGTCCAGATTCTCTACACATTGTAGGACGATCATCGGGTCCAGGGGTTTCTCTACCGTATGCAAGCATCCTAAAGTATCTGCATTGATCAGCCGGCATGATCTGCACAAGCAGTTCAATATCAATATCTTGTAATTGTGCATAACTACTCCAATCTATATCAGGCCTCCAATAAGTCAGGAAGTCTCTTATTCTTTTCGTACTGCTTAACTACTATGGCCTGAACCATGTCTTAGCTGTTCATCTCAATAGTTGCAAAGCATGTTTGTTTGTTTGTGTGTTGTTCATATTTATTACACTGCAAAAAACGTACGACCGTGCTTGTTTTACTCAAATAACATTCGAAGATTCTAGGCCTTTCATCCAATAGAATGACAATCAAATGACGAATTTAGATAAAATTTGAAGACTGGTCATATAAAGTCATAAATGAAGTGTCTTTGCTGCGACGATGTGTGCGACTAGAATGGTGAGAGTAACAGAAAAATACCATACTATCATGATTTAAAATCAATGGTGTTTGGCCTGGTGTGAGTGTACAAATCTCCGGTGACCAATCAAGTAGACGGGATGGTCTTAATGAGTATGCTACACCATGGAAGAGTACTACCTCGGTCGTACGACCGAAACAATGTACCAGTAACGAGTGGCTCTATTTTGAAAGCATTATTAAATATCGATGGCAGTACTGTACTAGTAACGAGTGGCTCTATGGTGAAAGTATTGTTAAATACCAATGGCAGCCTTCTACCAGTAACTCTGTAAGTACGACTACTGTATAAATATTTTATTAAGAGGGATCAAATAAATAAACGTTCGAGTGCAACGACTTCCACGGTATCTGGACCCTCTACGAACACTTTGGATCTTTTCTCCAGCATGCTGAAGAACCACCGTACTCTCACCCGTCCCTGACACATCAACAGATGTTCCCCATACCCTGGCTAATCACGCTGTTGAAGTACTACGTCAAAATTTCGGTTCAAACCAAATCATCGCGCTTGTTGGTTCCGCCTATGATACTTCCGATCCAGGCCAGCCAACACATACCAAATTCATCCGTGGTCTGGTGCAGCATTGGCTTAACCCCATCTTCGCTCCTCGACCAGATTATGACGAATAACCTGGTCCTTCTCAGTATTTCATACTCTACACTAACCCATTCCGCGGCACTACACGACGCAGACCCGATCTGTACCACAGAGGTGGGTGCTCTACTTAGTAGGTCAGCAAGCGAATATATGGAACATTCGATAGTAACAGTGTTTTGTCAACACCGGCCCGAATTGACTCAGCGCATATCTTCCATTGTCGACTCACTTGGCCCAAGCTTCAAACGGGAATTTACTGACCACTTCCTCCCATCAATCTTTCCTGAACCACTACAACGACTATGAGAGCCATACCATATGTTCATACATTGTAACATACATACTTGTCATTTTTGAAATAAATAATATTATCCCTATTGTCAGTATTTTTATATTTGCAAACGTTTTTTTAAATTTTTTAATATCCAGCAGAGGAGTCAAGAGGTGTGTGTAATTTTTTTTAAAATACTACTACATAAATATTTAAATACTGAATTATGTATATATGTATTTATGTATTGTACATAGTGAATACTCTTTTGTTTTAGCTTTTTATTATTATTAAAAAAATAACAATAAAAATATATCATGTGAAAAATAGTTACACTCAATGACGTATGCATCATTAAAAAAACTTAACGTTTTTATGGACTGTAAACTTGTTCATCATATATGGTACATACTTTAAAAACGGCTTTGTAAAACGTACATAAATTTAACTTTTTGATACAGCAGCATAAATCATCATCACGAAAATCAGAGGATTCTTCTCGACCAATCAGAAACCTATAGCACCCAACACAGAAGCACGCAATAATTTATAATGTAAATACCGTGTACAACTGTATATTTAGAACGATAAGTTCGCTCCAGCTCAACTATCTTGAATCTTCATATTTATTATATTTTTCATCTCAAATTGACTACCACTACTACTGCTACTATCTATTATGTATACTCTTCTAAATCCTTTGATATATCTTCATCACGAGCCGTGGTTATGCAGGTTACGTCGGGGTTGCGACCGCACTGCGCCCTTCACCCTATGGTCGTCCCCAGCCTCGTTCTGATATATGTGCTATACCCGAGGCAGGCCTCCAGATGCGTATTTGTCTTTGTATAGCAGTCCGTCGATGCTTCATTGATAGTGTAGCGTACGGTGATTGTTTTTATGTCCAGATATACTACCTCTCTCCTATTAGTATATATCGAACGATGTGTTGGATACTGCGAACAGTATTAGTTGATTGTGTCATTTGCGTTGGAGTGTTTGCTCGATTATCTAAAGGGCTTGATAGCTTTAGAATATAGTAGACCCTTCAGTCGATTGTATCAGTATTTTGAGAGCATTCAACCAGTTCTCGCAGCCAGATACGTATGGTTGTAGTCTTGTTAGTGGCGACGTCCTCCTACTCAGTGTACGTATATATGAATTCCACGTACATTGGTGCGTTCAGTGGCATCTACCCAATCTATTAGAAATTCTGATACCGTTGAGACGTAGTTATACAGATTCGTCCGCAGCACGCATATTTGTAAATCTGTAGGATACACACACACACACATTGTCACACACACACACACACACACACATATATATATATATATATATATATATATATATGTGTGTGTCTTTGTCTGTGTCTGTGTCTGTGTCTGTGTCTGTGTCTGTGTCTGTGTCTGTGTCTGTGTCTGTATCTGTGTGTGTGCGTATATATATATATATATATATTACCCGCTGAACGTTTGCTCTGAATACTCCCATCGTTATTCTGCTTTTGAACAGAAAGCCAGAACTTGCTTCTCTTTCTTATTCGCCTTACGAACGTATCATGATCTAAACTCCCATCAACTTGTAGTGCGCTCGGCCTTGCTATGTGGGGAAAGGAATTGTCCACAAGTTCTGGTGAGTTATTTGTACTCACACAATAGTGGGTGTGATTTGGCTTTCAAGTTTGGTCGCTGTGCTTGGCTTGCCTCGTATGTTAACGATAGTTATTATCAAAATCGCAAGATTAAAATGGATATGACCCTAATCATGTTCAGTTTAGAAGGCTATGCCCAAATTTAGTGTTTGTTTAGAAGACTATGTAATATGACTATGACATGATCTTCGTATGAGTATTAACATTTCTAGACGAAAGGATTGTTGTTCTGATAACAAGCTGCCTGTGCATTGCCTCCGTGATTTTGTTCGGCTTCGTACCCGTGCAACACAAACGGAGTCTAAATATTCAGTACAGTGTGACTCCGGCCTGCCCAAGTCTCAACTTACATGTATGGTTGTTCAGTACTTTTCAAACAATATCTTAATCGTACTTATATTTGTGTAAATTCTGTTACTCTAGTGGCCGCACCCACGCCTCGCTTGCGAAGGATCAGGGGCTAATCACCCCGCTCCAGGTGTGTAGAATCTGATAGGACATTGTGTGCGATCTACTACTGTAGAAAGTTTGGTGCTGCTTATGAGTGTGTAATTATTCAAAATATAGCAATGTATTGGTTTGTGCACGTTAGAAATGTGCTTTACCAGGTGTATGCGACCACGCTACCTCAATTTGGACTCTGATTTTGTTGAGGACTACTGCCGTGCGCATCTCAACCCGACAGCGTGTGTTGAACGTATGTTCCATAGAGATTTATTCAAACTTATACACCCCTATCTTAAATTGTTTATTACAAATAAGTCACTCGGTCCGTTAGAAGTTATTAAAGTGACCTTCCATGAGTATTCTATAGGTGTAAAGCCTGATTATCTTCATCTCATAAATACCATCAACAGAAACCTCATGGTACATGCCAAGAGTGTGCATTGCCGGATTGCCACCGACCTCGCTACCTCATCGAAACTCTGGGTTTGTCGAAGACTACTGCGGCGCGTATCACGCCAGAGAGGGGCGATACTACCAGCAGCAGGCACCTATCCTTTCGCAGGTATGCGTATGAACATAGTGCGTAAATGTTTGCTCGCGTATGTCTTTAGCTGTGGCAGCTATTTGTACAGTAGTATTTCATATCATAAAGTACTAAGTTGAGCTTCTATCTTTTGTCTCCCATGATCAATATGCACTATGAACATAGTGCGTAAATGTTTGTTCGCGTATGTCTTTAGCTGTGGCAGCTATTTGTACAGTAGTATTTCATATCATAAAGTACTAAGTTGAGCTTCTATCTTTTGTCTCCCATGCATCAATATGCACTATGAACATAGTGCGTAAATGTTTGCTCGCGTATGTCTTTAGCTGTGGCAGCTATTTGTACAGTAGTATTTCATATCATAGAGTACTAAGTTGAGCTTCTATCTTTTGTCTCCCATGCATCAATATAGTCTTGCAGAGGTCTTAATCGAACATAGCCTTTTTAATTATCATCCCCACGGACAAAACACGATTCTCACAATACATATCCGTATTCAATCTTCTCGCTTTGTATATGTACTGCAGAAGCAATGCTCCCTGCCTGGTTGTACTCGGTCTGTTTTTGTGCGGGAGTGTGGATAGGAAGAGGACTTCTGTAACCGCACCCATGCATCTCTGGCCAAGCAGAGAGGCATGGAGAGTAACAAAGAAGTGGGTATCGAGCGCACCTACAGTGAAAGTGTATAGTATTATTTGTAGAGTCTGTGCATGCGGGAGGTGTGCGTGGAATTAGTGTGAACATGGGCTAATTGTGCATCTTGTTGTTTTGTCTTGTTGTTTGGATGGTGTCTTTGACCTTGGGAACCGTCGGATTCAATTCAAATGATGCAATCATGTATGCATCAGCACACACGTGGTCCTGAATCACGTGTTCGTGAGATTGACTCCGCAGATATTCGGTGATGCGAACATCGCCGACAACCGCCATGCAAGATGAAAGCTGAAAATTGTACACGTGATGTGATATTTCACCAACGTATGTGTCTGTTTACATCTTTAATTTGGGTGTATATGTATCATAACAGGGCCAGGGCTGGTGTATGGGACTGCTACAAAAAAAAACACCCCAGTTACGATAACGTCAAGCAACAGTTTCTGGAGCAGTGGGAAAAGCCCATACCACCCACACCCACTGTATAGCGCATCTTCAAAATCTTCAATCGAGCCGAAGCCATAGAAAGGTGTTCTAAGTTAGACCACTTTTCATATACGTGTTCCTGTGCTTGTTGACTTACATACATTTTGGTCACTTTATTTAACGAACTTACCTTTCCTGGGTCGATATCCATCTCTGGGCAGTTTCAGAAAAGGTTAGCGGAATTCAATGTGCTTTAGGGGCATACAGTTGTAATTGTTGAATGTTATCTAACTTCAACTAATGAGAAAGAATTCCGCTGGAATGTCAACACCATTCATTTCAATGCATAAAATCACGTCTTCCAACTCAGATTCGAAGTGCTGGAGAAATCTCTGGGGAATGTGAAGAGACGATTTCATGGCACAAAAGCCCACTGTGGCTTAGGAGTGCTGTTGAATGGAGCTGCGTGTATGCGGCCATAATGCAATGTATGTTTATTGTTCATTCTCGCAGTATACACGCTAACATTTGTCAAAAGCGTTCTTGCATGACCACATGTCTATGGGAATGTTTGGGTAGAAATACATGAGTATGTGGTCATATTTAATCTTGTATCTGCATGATATATTAGTAAGATATATATTTGTGTTATGTGAAGCTTAGAATATGCTTTCAACGTTGGCTAGTGTACTTGAAATGAACAGTATACTATACATTTCGTCGTGTGGGTCAGTTGCTCCGCCTAGATATATGGCCTAGATATATATGATATGTATACCCTCGTTTATAGTATGAAGTTGACAGTGTATAGGGCTATTATATAGTCAGACTGTCTGTACTAATGTTGCGTACGATTATGATGCCCAAGGCAAATGGGCAACACTATTTACCCATTCGCATCCGTAGCTTTAGGCTGCGATCTTTCGCCTTATCGTACATCTGTGATCAGACTAATTGCGGTGAAAAAAAATGGTGCTGGCTCGTTCTGAAATTTGGACAGACGTCACACGGTGTTCTGTTCGCAGCTTCTATAAGTTGCGATTGCTCACTTTATGGTAGCATGCCTGCAATATCATCTTGTCATGTGTACCGCTATGTTAAAGGCCTAGTTATTCAGGCTCTTTCGGCGAATGGATTTTTTAATATTTTCATGACACCGTAAGTTTAGCATACTCGACCTGACAAAACTATGCATCTCTGTCACTTCACAGGCGTGCAATATATGTAACAATGGATTTGAAGTAAGAGGCGAACACTACAGCAGATACGTGGCAAATCAAACGATTTCGCCGGGAACGATAATAAGGCACACGGCAAGACATTCCGGTGCATGTTCTTGTATAAAGTTGCAGGTAGGGTAACATACGGATACCTATTACAATTTTGAATCTGTTTTCTGTGTACACTGTGAAGATACGGTCGTTACTCATGCGTGAAATCCCAGGTATGAGCGTGTATTTGTTATATTTTCTATTCGTACTAAAGAGTGGAATGGTTTTGTTGTGATTACATTTTTGTGTACATTTGCTAATACGCGCGCACGTTGCGCTTCAAGCATATGCCCATTGTATATATAAAATACATAAAGAGTATTGCCACGAATGTGTCTTCGAACCATGCTCGACTTTTCTCGCAATACTGATATGTAGATGCCTTTTGTTGCCTAAGAGCTATGACCACTTAGAAACTAAAATCTATAAACCATCAACGCGTCACAACTCCGAGCATTCTATCAATACTTCAAACTTTCATTTTCAACCTTCCAATTATTGATCTCGTTTTACCCACGCGTTACCATGTTATTGTAACAGCCGGAAAGACTTACAAAACACAATTGGGGCACTTGCCCGCAGACCATTGTCCTCCACCTGGCAAAACACACGGGTCAATTCTGATTCGTTGTTAACCGCGTCAGTATACAAAAGTTGAATGTTGTCAGGAAACGTGATGGGACATACACAACTAGTTCTCTGCTATTATCGTCTTTAAATAGAAACACATGCAGGAGCAACCTTAACCCGCAACATTTAACTCTTTGGTACTCTCCGTCCCAGGATACGACTCGGTCGTTGGAGATGTTGGTGGTGTGGGAGGCCTCAACTATGACGAACTCTGTGGTATGCCTGGTTGTGAATAATCACCTGAGTGTGACGATGCTTTCCTCTGTCTGTTTGGCGCATGTGGTGAAATGGTAGCACTCTTGAGCTTCTGTTGCGCTACGCGTGACGTCGCTGAGATTGTTCATACAGACATGCTGAGGTAAAGTCATGATTCGAGCGTAAGGGTTTAGGGATTAGAATCGCTTCGTTAATTTGCGAGGCGTCGTGTGAGTGAGCCACAGGTGAACAAATTGTGCTTGAGTGAAGCTTTTAGACTGAAGATCGTGCAAGCGGCGGTTGAACAAGCTTCTTTCTGTTTGTAAATCATTTATGAAAAAAAGGACGTACACATGCAACAATTATTTGTTTCCATTTCTCGCTAGTTTACGATGCAGATTCAGTCCTACCAGCATACTGGATTGTCTATCAGTTGAACTAGCATAGTCGTTGTTATGGACTGTGCCAGTCGGATCTATGGACGCGGCATACTGAGCCAACCTAAATCACTTTGGCCCCACATTTGACTTCACATAAACTATAACGCAAAAAAAGTACGCACAACCAGTCCCGGTCTCACTATCTTGACAACAGTGCTCTTGGTTGTGTCACTGACAAATTTTCCCGCAGTCCATTGACAAATGATTAAACTCGAGTTTGATACTGATTGCTTACAACAATAAAGATATGCGTCCGTATATAGTGGGTGGGCTTGTTCTGAATTCTCTAGAAGGTTTGCGCGTGAGGAGAGGGGTCAGGCGTGCCCGGTTAGACTGGTGTATACCGTGAGTATACCATGCTTTACGGTATAAAGATTTTATAGAAAGACTACTGTAGTATTTAGCAGTACTAACATCACTGATTAAGGGTGTTGACTTATGACTGTTGTTCAACAGTTGAGTCACTTGGAATATATATCAAACAGGATTGAGTAGTGTGTATCTGAAGCTGTGTGTTATGTTTTGTTTTTAAAAACGGGTATTTGCAACCACACATGCGACTATATGCTACCAAAATATATGAGGTTCATCCGCATACACGATACAACCATGTCAATTTGATTTTACAAATTTTCTCTTGCAATACTCATTTCTCACAGGTCTCTGACTAGATAAATTTTAGATTTGCTATCAAGCGCTGAGAGAGTGGGAATGTTTAATCTGCATGATCCTCGGCAGTAGGCCCGGGACATTGGGTATCGAGCAGGGGTTCATTCTCGTACGTCCGACCGCACCAGTTGCAATACAGATGTTTACTTCGCAAATACTTCGTCACATCAACCAGCCATTGTGCCCGGAGTTCGTCTAAGCTACCCCCGGCAAATGGCTCGGTGCTAGACCCCCCTTTCGCCTCTCCCAGCCCTAGAACGTCTCGCGCACTTACCAACTCGCCCTCAACACCCACCACAACAGTCTCCTCCGCCTGCTCTATGTCAATGCCCGTTGTGCTCATGCTTGTGCCCTGCATATCCGCACCACTATTTGTGTGAACTGTAATACTTACTGTACTTATATCGGCGGTATTGGCCGATGTAACCCCTCTCTCATCACCCTTCTTATTCATGGGACTCATGCCATCCTGTGTGTGGCCGCTTGTCTCCAGGTTTTGCGCACCTATACATTGCCCGGAAACAATATGTGCCTTCTCTCTCCCCCGGCCAAGACAGTCCCTTCGTACTAGTGAATAATCATCCACACCAGTCATGCCACCACCCTCTACTACACCCACTTGGTTTATGGCCAACCGCTTCTCACCAAAAGTCAATCTCCCGGATGAGTTCATACCCACAGACATATCTACAGCACCCGCGTACGTATTCAGTGCAATCGTATCGGCGTCATCTGACATCACAACTAGGCGCAACCAAACCTCATGCCTCGGGTCAAACAGTTTCCCCACTACAGTGCAAATTTGCCCTCCATACAAGGTCTGAGAATCCTCGGTTGAACGTGTGTGGTGTGCGGTAGTCTCGAGGTAAGGTGAACACCAGAACACAGTGCGTGCCAAGCCGGCTTGTAGATCCAATTGCTCACATACTTGGCAACTGGTGTGTAAGTCCCTAGTGGTCGTCGCCCTGCAATAAAAATATATGGAGGGCATTTTAAGCATTCAGCGACTGTCTTAGCCATGCAAACATTCATCAATGCGTGTGTATACATGCGATTAGCAATTTCCAAATAGGTGTCGTGGGGACAAGTCACACATAGACAATGAAGTTTCTAGCCCGAACAGGTGACGATTGTAAGGATAGTAGAGCCGATTTTTGTATTCATTCAACCCTTGGAACTCAGCTAAATGAACAAATAGATATGCGCAAGCTCAGCACTTGCTAAGTGGTCTCAAGAATATACTGCTACCAAAGTGATTTTGTAGACCATCATAATACAATATTTGTCTCGGCCTTGTGCACATAAATGTTTAAATGAGGTGATTCGAGTATCTGACATTTCTTTCACGTTGCTGTTTGTGTATAGGTACCCACCACTACACCTTATCGTGCACATGTGTACCGACCCATGCATCCCATCCTAGCCCTTCCTATCCCAACAATCCCCAACTCACACTTGTCTCTGGCGGCGCATGCGTGCTTGGAAATCGGTTTGCATATGGGCTTCATTCTTTGTTCGCCGTCGCATCAGTTCTATGCTCCGTTGTTCCCTGCGCTGCTCCTCTTCTTTTTCCCGTATAGCCATTCCCAGCCCCGATTTTGGCTTCATAATCTCTGCAAAGAAAATGTCGAAAGTTTTCGATTTTTTTCATTCGCGATATATATATGTGACAGGTAAAACATTGATCCAAATATGAAAATATATTCATTCACAATTCAACGTCATAGCTATCAAACATGCTGGATGCCTTTGCCATATTGAATGAGCCTTTATGTGCAACCACGCAGCACGAATACACCACAAATACACAAAACTCGGGACTGAAACCGTAGCTGCGAGTCCTCAGCCGGCTGATGTGTACTTTTACAGATACAAATCATATATTTATTTCTGGAATCCTTCGTCACGACTGTCTTTTACTAGCATCTTACCCCACTTGGGTATGTGGGTGTCGTCATCATATATATACTGTGGAAATTTGTACTAGTACATCGTTCGTAAGCAGGCCTAGCTACACGCCTCGATAGATAAACAAAGTCAACCTCGAGGTATCTTGGACGACAAAGCGCATATGTCAACCCCTCCCTATTTCAAGCTAGGCCGCTACATGAGTACCACCACCCGTTCTACTTATCGACGTAAGCTCAACTATCCATATGTATGCTTTATTCTACATACATATTTAAACGCGTACGCAGCGCGATCAACAATACTTCTCGCAAACAATACGTACCTATGCCGACTGGTTCCACCCGACCCCCCACCTTGCCCAGCCCATCGCCTGGCTTGTAGCCCATTTTGCTTAACATGTGAAATCCTTTGTTTGTCGCATCCAGTGGTTTGCTCATACCCTCCTCACGGCGTTCTTTCTCTAGTGCTGATGCGGACTTCAGCCGTTTATGTTCAGACTCAAGCTGTTTCTTGGCTTGGCGCTTTTCTCGCTGGACCTTTGCGTTGCCCAAGCGGCCTGCAATACCATACAGGTGCGGCATGCTCGATTTGAGAAATCGCGCACGACACATTTGGTAGCGTTTTTTTCTAAGACCATATCATGAGAACCTCTTTGTTGATATGCGTCAAAACACTCGCGCTAACAAATCGAACAAGATGTCTACCTTTCCTGAGACATCAAAAGTGGTCATCGTGGAGAAACGCTTTCTAGTAATAACTGAGAAAGATATCGACCTAGGTTGTATACAAACCTCAGGCCCATTTATTCACATCCGTTGTTTTGTGGTTGCTGAATGCATAAATATGAAAGATGTCGACACAAATACCAAACGTCCAAATTGAAGCTATCCGTTACCGCAAAAAAAAACCCCCCCCTCGAACTGCAGGTTTTTTTTTGAGACATACATAACATGACCGACAATACAGTTTCATTGTCTGTTCATTTCTTCTGTATAGCTGAATAAGATCTTTAAACCAATTTTCACCGAATTGCATCCATCGAGGCACAAATAAAGAGCTCAGATTCGGTAAAAGTATCTGAACGTATTGTCATACAATTATAAAACCCGATGCAAGACAAATTTAGACACGATAGGAGAGATTGAAATTGACTATATATATATATATATATATATATATATATGTGTGTGAATGTGTGTGTGTGTGTGTGTGTGTGTGTGTGTGTGTGTGTGTATGTATATGTGTGTGTTTGTATATATATATATATATATATATATATATATATATATATTGTATTGATGTGTGATGTATGTATGTGTGTGTGTGTGTGTGTATGCGTGTGTGTGTGTGTGCATGTATGTATGTGCGTGTGTGCGTATGTATATGCGTGCATGTGTGTGTGCGCGTGTGCAATTGTTGATGTGTGATATGGTGCGTGTATATGTGTATGTATATATATGATAATGTGTATATATATATAATATGCGTAACTATATATATATGCATATATATGTATGTATAATATATATATATATATATATATATATATATATATATATATATATATATATATATATATATAAATATATATATATTTATATATTGAATAATATATATATTGATACATATGCATATTGACATATATATACATATACATGTGTATACATGCACGTATATCACATATTATATATTGATATAATAATATAATATATATTATTGATATATTATTACATATATATATATGTATATATATATATTATATATATATATATATATGCATATATATACATATTAATATTATATGTATATATATGTAATTATATATATATAATATGTACACATATACATTGTCACGTATGACGATGCGTGCGCGTGCTGCAAGCAATAATATAATATTATATATAATATATTATATATATATATACATATACATATTGATGACGTGCGCGTTGCGCAGCAAATATATGTATGTATATATAATAATATGTTGCGTGATGATGCGCGTTTTGCGTGATGCGTGTGTGCGCGTGTTGTTGTGACGTGTTGTGTTGTTTTGTGTTGGTTGTGTTGTTGTTTGTTGTTTATGTATGCATATATGCATGTATTATTATATATATATATATATATAGTTATATATATATATATATATATATAATAACATATGTATATATGCATATGCATATACATATACATATATATATATATATATATATATATATATATATATATATATGTGACACACACATATATATATATATATATATATATATATATATATATATGTATATATATATATACATATATATATATATATATATATATATATATACATATATATATATATATATATGTGTGTATGTATAGACAGATACAGCTCTATACCCGCATAAGTATTCTCGTAATGAATATATATTTACTACTAGTGTCGAAATGGGCACTAGCAGTTGAATGTTTTGATACCTCCTTTCGCAGCGGTACCGGCGTTGGTTTCCAACGACGCCAAAAATGATTCCGACATATAGTCATCCACTTCGCTACTGCCATTGGACATGATGATCGTAGTTACTTACTCGAAACTGCACAATATCAAGATTGCAACTATATGCTTTTCCCTTTCGCTGATAGGTATCTGACACGGCTGAAGTGATCGACGTGTACGTTATGGATACACCACAACAAGAGAGTAAATAAACGTGACTGAAGAGACTCGAGTTTAAATTCGCCAAACAGACGCAAAATCACGCTCACTATGTACTTTTAACTCTAAAAGAGGTGGACAACTCTGGGCATAAAGCAATTACCGGGCTCCCAGCCTCCCAGCCTCCCAGAGAGACCCAGACCCACAGGGCTAGGGCCCAGGAGTCCCAGATACTCCCAGACTCCCAGACTCCCAGGCCCCCGCCATTGTTATTTACGTGTCACAGACTGAAAGACTCCAGATGTCAACAACAAGTCAAAAACTGTCATAAATCTCATGATTCTTCATCTGACGTTCGGTAAAAAGTGAAAAGTGGAACCGAAAAAAGTACTGGTCATGATTTAAAAAATTTAGACGAGCTTTTTTATTAGAGGAGGCTTTTTCTTTAAAATAGCCAGGGCTCGACCTTGCTGATCCTGAGTCTTGACCTAAGTTCGTCGCTTGTCGCCTGCCACTGACAGTGGCTGACATTGGATTGCTGAACAGACTGACGCCTGAGTGGCTGAATCCCAAGTTCCTGACGCCCTGAGTCCCTGACGGCTACGCCTAACAGCTTCCTCTGCGCTTCCAGCTCCGATATCCGAAATTCCGAATACAAATGTGAATTTAGGCTTTATATGGCCTGTAGCCTCACACACACTCTCTCTATTTACTATACTAGAGAGAGAGTAGAGAGAGAGAGAGAGTTGAGAGAGTTGAGAGAGAGTTGAGAGAGAGAGAGAGTTACTGAATTAGAGAGCCTGTGAAGACTGTAGTCCTGGACTCTGGAGTCCTGGACCAGAATTCGTGTTAGCCCGTTTTTTAGCCTCTGAAATTGTCCAATAAAACGAATACAGAGGTTTATAATAATTATTGTTCCTTTTAAAAATATCGCTGGGTTTTTATTGTAAATTCTGATTGATCTGTTGAACTAGGAGTCAAAGACTCGAAGCTAAATATTTCCTCGATCACAGACAGATGCCAACTGCCAATTCCAAGTCTCCAACACAAGAGTGCCAACAAACAGGCAGCTGGCACTGTGGCAGCAGCTCAAATATTTTGATTGTTTTGAGTCGACATATTTTGGAAATTATTTATGTTTTTTTTAAACTTGTAGGTTTTTTCTAAAATAGAAAACAGTGCCCATATTTTGTCAATTGTGTTACCCAATGCCCAGTCGCCCTCCCAGTCTCACCCAGTCTCACCCAGCAATATACAAATATACTCATTTGTTGTTTTTTGCAAGCCTCGCCAGTCGCTGCCCTCAAGGCTCAAAGCCTCAAAGAATCAAAATAAATCCGCATCACACTAAAATAAAATAAATTGCTTTCTATTTTTATAAATAGGGATAATATCATATATTTCAAAAATGACAAGTATGTATGTAATGTATGAACATATGGTATGGCTCTCATAGTCGCTGTAGTGGTTCAGGAAATATTGATGGGAAGAAGTGGTCAGTAAATTCCCGTTTGAAGCTTGGACCAAGTGAGTCGACAATGGAAGATATGCGCTGAGTCAATTCGGGCCGGTGTTGACAAAACACTGTTACTATCGAATGTTCCATATATTCGCTTGCTGACCTACTAAGTAGAGTACCCATAAGCCCCATTTTTTTTTCTCCTTCATTTTATTTTTAGAAATAGGTAAACCCCATTTATTTTCTTCCTCCACTGAGCTTTTTTACTGCTCAAGTCTCTCTCTGAAGTTTCTGTTCTTCAAATCGTAAAACGGAAACACGCTTTTAAATCAACGTATGTACTACGTTTTTTATTTAAATACGTTATAGGGGTCTGGTTTCGTTGTTCGCCCATAGGCTTCTAAAATCAAACAGGCTATGATTTGTTAAAGCTCGTCAACTGGATTACTATGCCTCACGGGGCCCTGGGCTGTTCCGGTTTTCTCAGTCCTGATTAAGAAATTAGATACAATAGACCTGTGAATTGGAAATTTAGTTCTCATTATTTTGGAATTGGTCCATTTCATAACTGCTATGTATTGCTTCATATGGTACGGATCAAAAAATGGTTCCCGATTTCAGGTAGTAAAATCATAGCCTTATGAGAATTAAACAGTGAAATGTATTAGGCCAGCGAAAATAGGATACGCGAGACATTTTCTGCAAACAAAGATTGTCCGATTTAGTGCCACACTCCCTCAGAGAAAGGTAACTCTTTAAGACTACGGCGGGTATGACTAACTGTTAATACTACGGCTGTTACACGTCCCGTTAAGACTATGGCTGTCAAGCGTCCTGTAAAGACTCGCTCTGCACTCCCTCAGAGAAAGGTAACTCTTTAAGACTACGGCGGGTATGACTAACTGTTAATACTACGGCTGTTACACGTCCCGTTAAGACTATGGCTGTCAAGCGTCCTGTAAAGACTCGCTCTGGTAAGCGTCTCACTCTCGCCTCCGGCCAATTAAGCGCCCCGCTCTCGCCTCCCTCCAAGGTAAGCGCCCCTCTCTCGCCTCCCTCTAATAAAGCGTCCCTCTCTTGCCCACCTCCAGGTTAAGCGCCCCTCTCTCGTACACATCTTACTGTATATAGGTAGTATGGTTTAATTGATCCGTTAGAAAGAGCGAGAAAGATGTAGGTAGTAGATAAATAAATAAATTACCGTGTATATAGTAACGGTCACAAAATATTTAAACTGCCATCTTGTCATCACCATGTCCGGTATCGTTAAGACTCTGAAATATCATACCCATAACCTCCATCAAGGCTAGTTGAAAATAAATTTGGCCATTGGCGTCTGCTTGTCTGTATACTTCACCTATCAGCTTTTGATACGTCCTATACTTCTCGCTCAAATGGGGCTTGAATCGAGAAACTTTCTTTCGTCGTTGCTTATCTGCACCGGCGCCGTCATGCGCATCATCTATGTCACTGTCATCCGATTCATCACTTTAGTATCCATCCGAATCTCCATCGTCACCGTCATCCGAATCTTCCCTGTCTCTGTCTCTATCATCGCCTATTACCATGGTGTCATAATCGAAGTTTTCCACATCGTTTTCGTCGATGATAGCAAACTTGGTGTCTTTCGAATCCTCGATTTCGAGCTTCCACACGGGGTCGAAGTACGCCTGATAGGGGTACGGAATATGAGTTCCAACTTTAAAGTTAACTTTTTGATTTTTAAAAGTTATAGCTTTTATTTAGGACAAATCAACTACAAAGTTATTTTGGAAACTGCACTCAATAAGCTGTCCGATCGTTGAAAATTTTAGGCCACGAAAATGATAATAGGCAATCAAAAGAGATTGAGCTTTTCAGTTGTGACGACTGTCACCTGAGTGACCTAAAAAATGTTTATTCGAGGCATAATAAAAGTTACAACTCTTAACGCATTGAGCTTAGCTCAGAACACTTATTTAAAAAAAAATCAAAATACCTGAACAGATATTCGTGAGGTGATGAGAGGCCACACCGTCAAATACCCAAGTCCCAAGGTTTAATGAGATGCCTCATATTTTTATTGAGGGCAACAGAGTATTTTTGGTTTTTTTTTAAATTTCCGAAGGCTATGAAGTATGAACTGAGATTTTGAAAATTACTTTTTAGTTGCAGACTTCATCGGAGTCCATCCTTCAGGGCCCAGTGACCAGTCAAGGGCCCGTCACGGTGTCACCAGTGAGGCCATTTTCTATTTTCTATTTGTATTTAATTTTTATTTCTTTTATTTCTTTTATTTTTATTTTATGTTTAAAAAATAGTACTGTAATATGTATGGGTACATACTACATCTCTATTTATGTACCCTGATTATTTTTTTTGCTTTTTTTTTTCAACAATAACAAAGTATAAACATGTCATAATTGTTGTGTTTTGAACACTGAACTCTGAACTCTGAAGTCGAACTTCTGAAGAAATTTATTTTAAAAATTTGCCACAAAAAAATAGAGTTTTGTTTTTTTTTGTTTTATTATTTTAAAAAATCTAAACACTATTTAGCCGCAAGTCACCGCCTGCGCCACCGGCAAAGCTTTTTCTTCGTCAATAAAATCATCTGCTAAAGATATGGAGTGAGCATTGTCATTCTTGCATTTGTCAACCCCAGAGTGTCCGATTTTCATTTTTGTTGCAATCATTCTTGTCTTTAAAAAAATATAAATATAAATTAAAAAATCAGACTCCAAATTGCCTTCAGATTGATTGTAGCCTGTCACAATGTGTCATCAGTCTGTGTGTCGTCGTGCGGCTGACGGACGTATGACTGTATGTAGTCACTGAGTCTATCAAGTTCGATGCCAGAAGCCCTAAAATTGAGGCATTTCACAAAATATAAAAAGTCTAAATATTAAATCCGATTCCAGAATCCAGAGGCCCTAATTTTAAAAATAGGCCTGAACGCCTTTTTTTTTTAAAAGCCAGTCGTATTCGTTGTGCGACGTGCTTTGTGATTATCCGATATTTATTGTCATTTTATTTAGTACCCATGCTTTTTCCGACCCGAGATAATTCGTCCAGTAAGAACCCTTTTGATACGCTTTAGCCGCCAGTCGCTACTCGCTACTCGCTGACGCCAGACCGCCAAAATATTATGCTCATCACACAGCGACAGTGTGACACGCACAAGAGAAGAGAGAATGGACCATTGTGCCCTGCTGGCTGTTGTGGCCCCTTTTCGGCTGGGGCATGCCGGCTGGGCCTTTCGAAATATATACTCCCAACACAGAAATTGGTCACAAAATTCTGATCTAAAAAATGAGCGATAAAAAAATACATCGGTTTTTCTGATTTTCATCACAGTTCCGAGACATAAGTATATATCACAATATAACGTTGTGCTCACTAAGGAAACTAAGTACATCCTTTTAAAAGCTCTACTTCATGTTAAGTATATATAGATAATAGGAAGCTGGTTCAAAAATACAAAATAACATTATATCGAAGCAGCGAGAATGACGGCAGATCAAAACGCTAAACAAATCCTTTGGATTAATGGTCGGTTGGCTACATGCGATCCAAAACACACCGCACCATACGGTGCTATTCTAGGGCACGCGATACACACCAAAGGTAGTATTATTTTAGCAATCATCCCACAAACCGATATAGTGAGTATTATGAATGAGAACGTCGAGGTGAGAGATTTGAATGGTGCTTGGGTTACCCCAGGGTTTATTGATAGCCACACGCATCTGGTGTACGGTGGCAACAGGGCGCAGGAATGGGAGAAGCGACTAAATGGTGTGCCGTATGAACAAATTGCTGCCGAGGGTGGGGGCATCGTCTCTACTGTGAAAGCAACGAGAGAGCTATCTTTGGAAGACCTGGTCGCGCAGAGTAGCAAGCGGTAAGAATCGCGTAAATTGTTCGTGCAGGGATATGAGATCTTTCTGTTTAGTGATCGCACGCGAGTATTCAGTGTTTGTGATCTACTTGAACTGCTTTAGCACATTGCCCATTTTACGCAAGCACATTATGTGCTATATATCCATGAGGCACTCGACATTGTCTTTAGTTCAGCTCAGCTGGATTCTTGTTCCACGGTTGACTAATTATCCCTTTTCTTACCTTTCCGTATTGCACAGTCTAGAAGCCTTGATTGCCGAAGGAGTCACAACCGTAGAAATTAAATCAGGCTATGGACTTAATCTAGAAGACGAGCTGAAGCAACTCACTGCAGCCAAGCAACTGAGTGAATCTTATCCCGTAGAGGTAGCAAGCACGTGTCTCTCGGCACACGCAGTCCCACCTGAGTTCAAAGGACGGACAGATGAGTACATTGACGAAGTTATAAACACTATAATCCCGGCATGTGCAAGAGCGGGCTTGTGTGAAGCAGTTGATGTGTTCTGTGAGAGTGTGGGGTTTTCCAGGGAACAGTGCAGGCGGGTCTTTGAGTGTGCAAAAGCCCACGGGCTGAAGGTCAAGGGTCATGTAGAGCAACTCACAAATCAGCACGGCGCTGAGCTCGTAGCTGAGTACAAAGGGTTGTCGTGCGATCACATTGAATATCTCGACGAGGCTGGTGTCAAGGCTATGGCCGAATCTGGCACAGTGGCCGTGCTATCTCCTGGCGCGTACTATTTTCTCAGAGAGACGCAGAAACCACCAATCGACACACTGCGTGCGCACGGTGTAAACTTGGCCGTTGCCACGGATCTAAACCCTGGTACGAGCCCCTCGGCCTCCATTCGCATGGCGATGAACATGGCCTGTGTGTTGTTTGGGCTGACACCGGAAGAGTCCGTCTTTGGCGTGACGCGCAATGCGGCGAAAGCATTGGGACGTGGAGAAACGCACGGTATGCTCAAGGAAGGTTATGTAGCCGATTTGCTTATCTGGAATGTGGACCACCCCTCTCAGTTGGCGTACAGTGTGGGTACTGTTGGCGAGCTGAAAGCGCGTGTATACCGGGGTGTAGACAACAGCGCGAAACACGTCGCGTCATATCCCGAGTTCTCATGAGCCTACTATACCAAAAGGAAGCTTTTGGGCCAGCGTCAGTGTTCTTCTAGGCTCGTAGATTTCACTTCAAAGTAATGGAAAACGCTATGCCACCTGAGAAGGCCAAGTGGCACGCACCTAGATCAATTCCTCATCTGCATATGTCTGGGTGAATTGGTTTTTAGTTGCTTGAACGATCAGAGTATGTCTCTGGTATGTTGCTGTAAAAAGTTGGTTCTTGGTATGGGGTGCAGCCCTCAAACTCGTTTTCCTAGTCGCTGCAAAATTCGGGCTGAGTCGATGGACTTCTGCTCTGGCCGTGTGCCATAACCGAATAGGGCGAAAAAGTGATTCATTTATGTCACGATCTATCACCGCCCATCCTCCCTGTACCTAGTTGCGTAGAGGCGAATGTGTGTTGTTTCATTTACTACTTCGAACAAGGAAGTATAAAAGATAAATAAAAACTTTTCAAAATTTCCGTACGTAAGTCTTTTTACAAGATTTTTTAAAACTCTCTAGTATACTTTAAGCCGATTTCTAGAGTATAGCGTCGTTCAGCCCGACACGACATTTCACAATATCCTGTCCAAAATCCACACGGATTCTTAATACAGTGCGGTACTTTGTCCAGTACCGGACTATCCCTGTGGCTGTCGAATACTTTCCCCCAGGAAATAGGCCCAGACGACAGCATTCCTCAACAATATGTATGTATAGCAAATAGTTATGCTGTTCATTCCAAGGACCGCTAATGATAAGTAATCACTGTTGCCTGTCCACTTAAGCCTTGCTGAGCATTGTATATCATGTACATCTGTACTAAACTACCATCCATCTGAGACAATATGATCACGAACGGAATACCACGTACGGCTGGAAGTATTCACAAACTCTAAAGTCTAATAAACTCGTTGACGGTTGCCCTCTAGTGTTGACAGTTTAGAGTTTTTAGTTGCTGTTTTTTATATTATACTGCTTAAACCTTCAAAACGAGTGAAAAAAAAACTGTTCAAACCTTCAAAATGAGTGAAAAAAAACTTTTCAAACCTTCAAAATAAGTGAAAATATCCGTTCAAACCTTCAAAATGAGTGAAATTATCTGTTCAAACCTTCAAAATGAGTGAAAATATCGAGAAACTTAATGCCACCACTGTAAGAGCCACCTAAACCGCCACCTACAGATAGAGCCACCTAAATTTACCACCATTGTAAGAGCCACCTACATTCGCCACCTACGCTTTGAAGGTTTAGGGTCTGAAACCCCTAAATATTTTATTTCATAAATATATATTTTATTTACGTATATACACTTAAAATTAAAAAATTTCTAAGTATAATTTAAAATATTTATGGCTACAGCGACTATGAGAGCCATACCATATATTCATACATTGTAACATACATACTTATCATTTTTGACATAAATAATATTATCCCTATAATACGCGTATATGTGTGTATTGAGATATATGTATATATATATTCACGTACAGGCACACGTAAAAGCACAGGCACACACGTACAAGATATATGGATATATATATATATATATATCATATATTCATACATTGTAACATACATACTTTTCATTTTTGAAATAAATAATATTATCCCTATAATACGCGTATATGTGTGTATTGAGATATATGTATATATATATATTCACGTACAGGCACACGTAAAAGCACAGGCACACGTACAAGCATAGATATATATATATATATATATATATATATATATATATATATATATATATATATATATATATATATATATATATATATATATATATAACCCTAAAACCACACACACATATATATATATATATATTGAAAGTTTTCTAATTATGATTTAATATTTATGCCTAATAATTCGCGTGTATGTTTGTATTGGTACATGTCTTTTATGAATCGATATTTAATCTTGTATGTATTTATTGTCCTCGCTCTCTTCAATTAGCAAACACCACAATATAGAGTCCTTGTGGCGAAGAAGACTCTTAACTTCTTCCCGCGTCACCTGATACCATACGCCAGAGTTAAATGCTTGGTCTGTGTTGTAGATCAGTTCAACCACATAATATCGTTCAAGGTTATTCACAGTTACCTGAGGTACACGGCCATAAATTACAAGTACGACTAGAGTTTTCATGGCTCTTCCAGGGTTTAGATCGAACTGTATCATCATCGGGGGTGACTAATGAATCCCACTTGGATGTATTGCTTTTTTTTCTTACCCAAACTATACCCGCGACGAGTAATTTGGTCGCACAGATTATAAAAATGTCCGCGCTCGTGGCACAAGCCACACGTTCGCACTATCTTTGCTCTCTTCTTGGCACCAATCATCACTTTCGATTTATGAACCGTACCAGAAAAGGATTGTAATGTGCCATCATTTGTGGTAAACTGATAATTTGCAACATACTGGGATGCTTTGTCAGATTTACTGTCAGAGACACTATCAGGAAATTCTGGTTCATCAAGACAAAAGGTTTCACTTTCGTCACTACTCACATCCTCAATAATGTCACTCCTACTAGCTGCCTCTCTTTTGTACTGCAACAATTGTTCGCCATATTCAAATGCATTGCTATAGGATGAATCATTGCGTCATATCCCACTATCATATCCATGAACTGATTTGCCCGCAGTAGCTTCGCCTTCGGTATTGCTCTCATCACACATCGCCTGTTTGGATCCTGACTCATGGTTTACCTCGATGTCACTCTTATCCGGATCACTATCAGATTCCTTTTCCGTCTCTATGGTGTTATCTTCGTCATGCACATCATTCCGTTTTCCAGAAGTATCAATAGCTTTATTTTCATCCTCCAATATTTATGCCTTCGATTTCTTGATGTTTCGGGGCTGTTTGTATTCTGCGGTGTGTTTGCGCTTGGTGCAGAGACAACCAACCGATCGTGTGTGTATACGGGTGTCAACATCATCTCTATCAAGAAAACCGCGTGTGCGAAGCCGGACAGTCTTGACACTAATGGGGCGAGTGCAGAGGCTAACGATCCGGATATCGACCCCGCATCGGAAAAGGAGATACGTCGTGCACGCAGAATGAAACTTCTACAAGTTCAAGATGTCTACCGTTTCTTACAAAAAACACCCATAGTGTACACTGTCAAAAAATACAAAGGTATAAGGTTTTGCTTCCACAATGACGTGTTGGTTGTATTGTCGATGTATTACATCATTCTAAATTAATTTTATTTGTAAATATATATATACGCAGATAAACTGGCTCGCTTGCTTACTAGTGCGGATACGTCAGAGGACGAGACTATTAAAACAGACGAGAAGAATGGTGATCAAGTGCACGATACGACAACACCCATGTATAAAACAGAATTCGAAATGAATGTGTGTCCTCACCAGAAGAGTCCGATGTGACATCAGATGACGATAATTATTGCCGAACACCACCAGTAATGGATGAGAAAAATGGCAACAGTTGAAACAACTTGGCAAGCCGGATTTTCAGTATGTTCTTACTGAGGATGAGTTCAACCGTGCCTATTTCGATCAGATGATGTTGCATACCGGAGCCATGTTCCCCTCTTGGGGTAATTTCACCGAAATACTCGGGATTATAGCTGCCAGGCAGAACTTTCTTATTACTAAGAAGAGTGAGTCTAAGCGTGGTTATTTTGGTATGTTATCATGTACAAGAAAAACTGAGCCGAATGTCACAAGCCGTATGACCTTATAGCATTTAGTGAATTTCAACAGTTGCGACTCTGGCTGATCCTTATCTCCGAACCAACTAACCAGATTGACGTTGAATACTAAAAGTTACCGCCAACATCATAACATCGTCCATCCACTCTCTTGCTTTCCTTTGATCGGTGTGCCAACGTTCCAATGCTAATGTACCACTGTGGGTCCCAAGCAAATTGTTTGCAGTATCAACGAATAAAGGTGTCTCCAGACTTGTGACTACGCTTCGTAGCTTTTTGACTGTCCATGTCTCAAAAATAGGGTCTTCTAGAAGGGATAAATACCCACAATCTCCAACAGCATCTACATTGACAACCTCGTAAACTTCAGTTGGAAGTTCAAACAGTACACCGGTCTATACATCTATACATCCTTCTCTCCCGGATGGTACTGTGATTTGCGCTCCACTTTGACTGACATGATTCCTCACTTTAATATCTACTAGCTATATGATCTCTCAGTACAGCTCAAATACAAACTCGATAGAACGCTCAATTTCCGTTCTGTTTACATACCCACAATGTATTTATTGTACGCACATGTGTATACTATAGTAAATACTGAAGTATTGGTGGAGTCATGTCAGAATTTTCACGGATGGTGTCAATAATGGGTGTAGGTAAACCCTAAAAGCGTATGTGGCGAATATAGGTGGCTCTTACAATGATGGTAAATTTAGGTGGATCTATTTGTAGGTGGCGGTTTAGGTGGCTCATACAATGGTGGCATTAAGATTTCTGAAAATATCTGTTCAAACCTATAAAATGAGTGAAAATATCTTTCAACCCTTTAAAATGAGTGAAAATATCTTTCAACCCTTTAAAATGAGTGAAAATATCTTTCAACCCTTTAAAATGAGTGAAAATATCTTTCAACCCTTTAAAATGAGTGAAAATATCTTTCAAACCTTCAAAATGAATGAAAATGTGCGGCTTCTCAAAAATTCATTTTGCAACTCAAATTTGAAAAATGTCCATATCAAGAGACCTAAGAACAGTCCATATGTATTTATATACTTTCAAATGTTTGATTTTATTACTATGCAAATTCACCTTCTGAATTCACGTTTAATACATATTTGGTCATTGTGTAATGTTATTCGTTCTTTCATGGAAAAGGGCACGTTGCTAAACGAATTATGAAAGTAACGTGCATGGAAATAATATACATAATATCAAAACATTATAGGCATACTACGCGCCAAACACGCAAGCAGTAATTGTTAGCTATATACACTATGGTGGATGACAGCGAGCATCATGTTATTAAGCGCAATGTACTTCTGGCAACTATTGCAAGTGTCATCGCGTATACAGCTGTGGGTGCCGTAAACGTGAAAGTAGAGGCAACCAATAGAGATCGTGATGAATATCTTACATTCAACGCTGATTGCATAAAGGGGCGTTCGTGTACTAACGAATTTATTTAAGAGCGTTTACTATAGATATCTTCTGAGATATCTCCGTATGCCGCTTGATATATTTCTGAAGATTTCTTCAAGAGCTGAAACCTCATCATACTCACGATGACCGTTCTGATGTTCTGATTCCGGAGATGAACTATGATATTTTTTTGTTGTCATTTGCTGGATACGGAGTGAATCTAGGAAAGATTAATGTTGACTCTGATTACAGTCAGAATGATGTACATTCCCGAAAGATGCAGGTTATTAATACATCTGGATACGACTGCACTATATGAAAAATACATTAAAATGCCAGTCAGCGAATACGTTCGAATGTTATTTTGGGCAATTTAAGCGACGTTGGTGTGGTTATGGTTTTAATATCTTCTTGAGTTAAATTGTGAGATGGGGGTACAAGTGGGTTTCATATATGTGATGTTTGCTATTGATAATTTTATTCGTTTAGATAGTGAGAATGTCGATGAAGATCTGGATATTTTGCAAAGAAAAATGGTGAGCAAGATTACGGGTTTTTAGAGTTTTATCCAAGTACTTCTGATTCCGATTATGAAGTCTTTCAAGAATATAAAGCATCATAAAAACAGGGGGCTTCTCCTGCATAATCATCTTGCAAACATACGATAGAATTCACGACATAGAAGGTGGAAATATGATAGCAAAATTTTGCCCATTAAGGACACTGATGATGGCTCTAAGCCCGCTGCAGATCGACAGAATGTCAGTAAGTGGCGTGATTCAATTGCCAAGACTATGTGGAATGTTCATATTGATCTTCCCTGTAATGCATTTGGGAACTTTCACAACACAACAAAAATGCTTAGACGTTCAATCGTACTGTGATAATATACCTTCAAACATGGATATATTAAATTGATCAAGATATCCAGGTCATCAGCAAACTCTTTAATCGTTTCATGAAGTTTGACTGCCTTTCTGAACATGTCAATATTTGTCTCACAGCATGCTTGAATAATTTTGGTAGCATATTTTTTGCTACGCAAGCTCTCACTCAGTATAGATTGTGAGATAGACCCAAGCCCAAGCCCCCTTTGATACTGTCACTTAGATTCCCGAGTCCGTTATTCAACTTTTCTTTAGCAGATGGTGGTCGACGATCTTTGTTATACATACGGAAGTCAGTACCAAGCCCCAGAGCACTATGGCCTATGTGGTCTAGAGCCTTGTGGACAAAGTACCGTGAGTGGAGATTTATGACCGGACCAGAGGACCTGACCTATCCGGACCAGAGGACTGTACCATAGGACCGGTCCATATTGTAATCTTAATACGGAAATTCCTACAATATGCCGTTGTTAGAGAAAATCTCGTCCCACATAGGAACGTGATTAATAAGTACAACAGGCGCGCCGTTCATAACGGCACTTCTGACTGAGATAACTTATTTCAGACTTAACACTCTTTACTA
The DNA here is from genome assembly GCA_001586965.3 of Sphaeroforma sirkka. Taxonomy (NCBI): domain Eukaryota; class Ichthyosporea; order Ichthyophonida; genus Sphaeroforma; species Sphaeroforma sirkka. Next base: position 24,597 of record LUCW03001395.1, on the reverse strand, counting down.
AGCATTACTTGGTTTTGACTACGAAATAAGTTACAATGTATGTGCATATGATGGTATGGCTCTCATAGTCGTGATAGTGGTTCGGGAAAAATTGATGAGAAGAAGTGATCAGTAAATTCCCATTTGAAGCTCAGGCCAAGTGAGTCGACGATGGAAGAAATGCGTTGGGTCAAATTAGGCCAGTGCTGACAAAAAACCGGACACCATCGAGTGTGTCACGCCTTCGCTTGCTGACCTACTAAGTAGCGTACCCACCTCTGAGGTACGGATCGGGTTTGCACCGTGTAGTGTCGTGGAATGGGTTAGTGCAGAGCACGAAATACCGAGTAGGACCATGTTATCCGTCATAATTCGGTCGAGGAGCGAGGTTGGGGGTGAACCAATGCCGCGCCAGATCACGAATGCACTCGGTATATGCTGGTTGGCCTGGATCGGAAGTAGTATAGGTGGAACCAAAAAGTGTGATGGCTCAGTTTTGACTGAAATTTGGAAGTAGTACTTCAACAGCGTGATTAGCCAGGGTATGGGGGAAATTTATTGATGTGTCAGAGACGAGTGTGGGTACCAGAGTTGTTCATTTAGATACCATGGAGGTCGTGGCGCTCCTGTAATTGCTGGAGAAGGTCAGGGCCAATGGGAGGCAGTTTCGGGCCTACCAAAATGCGGGCAAAGTGGCTGGTGGGGAATTTGTGGCCACCAGGGCAGACAGGGCAGAGACCGCCGTCGGTACTGTAGTCAAGCAATGTGAACATGCACGTATTCGTTACAATCATATCACAGAGTTGAGTTGGTGTAGACTCGAAGCAGCGATTGAAGCTGTCGTGTCTGGTTTTGTCTCGATTTGAGGTTGGCGGGTTACCCATGACCAGTTGGTAGTAGTATTGGCGCCGAGTCATTGCCGCGATATTCTTGTTAGACCATCATTTTGTTGAGCTCTTCCTAATGTTGTCACACTGTTCGAGGAGGGCTATATTGTCGGGTGCACGTCAGCCCGTGGTTTTGTGTACAGTTTTTAGGTGGGCATAGATACCGTACGGGAAGCACAATGATGGTTTTTCGTGGGCCCAGGCAGGTTGCGTCAGAGGGGTGAGTGGGTTTTCGACGCTCACATCTCATTTTTAGCGCACAATCAGCAGCTTGATGGCGGGATTGGACTTGCAATGCTATGTAGATGATCTTGTCTTTCGTCTGATGACTATGAGGAACACATCGCTACTGTCGAAGAGGTCATTTGACAACTTCAAGCTTAATCAGAAGAAATGTCACTTTGCTGTGAAAGAAGTAATGGTACTGGTGGAGAGAATATCTGTTCAAGGGATTGACGTCAATCATGAGAAACAGCAACGATTTATCGACTGGCCAATTCCTCGACATTGCATCTGTGATTGGAGTGGGAACTTCTTAAATAAACACCTACCCAATTTTGCACATAATGTGGCCCCTATTTGGACGTTCTCTAAGCTTGAGCCGAAGGAACCGATTGGGGATCGCTGGCAACCAGAACATCAATTGGCATGGGATTATATAAAAGAAGCAATCGTATCGGCAGTTCGGCTGAGCTTTCCAGTTGATGCTGTACCACTCGAGTTGGAAACGGACGCAAGTGATTATGGCTTTGGCGGGGTGCTGTTTCATGTGAATGATGGACGCGAACATTACTTGATGTTCTTCTCGAAGGCTCTTAACAAGGCACAGCAAACGTATACGACACCGATTAAGGAACTGTTAGCACTTACCTATGCGCTGGTTCACTTTCATGTCCACTTAATCGGGCAGCAATTTACGGTACACACGGATCATAAGGTGCTTATATACATGAACACTCAACTGAAATTGAAAAGTATACCGCAGCGATGACACCACATCATTGCGCCTTTCATTTTTACAATTACACATGTACCGGAGAACAGAACAAGTTACCCAAGTTACCAGACATGTGGAGCCGTGTTCATCAGAAAACGACGGATATTGACTACCCGGCTGTGTTCCGTACCTCATGTTGAAAACTGTGTCCGGATTTCTTTGACCTAGTCCAGAAAATTTTTGGGCCAAACGACGTCGGTACTTTCGTATCGAGTCACAACGCTCAACTCCGACAGTATTGGTCGTACGACAAGGACGGATAGGCGTTTAAATTTGACTGGAGTAAATACAGTACATAGATGAACCCACCATGGCGCCTTATACATAAGGTACTACGCAAGGTGTTGGCTGACAATCGTCTGTCACAATATGTTTGCCGTTGAGCACACGTGCGCCGTGGTTTCCACTACTCCTATTACTGATCCCACGTACGGCTCACGCATTTCAAAATATGGCACGCAGGCCTGTGGTAAGTAGCCGTGGGAGCATACTATCGTTATCCGTATTGGGCCTCCCACGGGCTACAAGGTCAATCCATCGTATTGATGCGATTTGCGTTTGGACGTACCTGTATGCGAGGAAGCTAGTATACGCTATCAAGAGAATTGGTCACCACCGGCGATGACTCGACGTACACGAAAGATCGCCGAACAAGTCCCTGAAGTATGTGTGTACTGGGCCTACAGTAAACAATCATCCGGGGTACGAGGAAACTAGTCGTCGAGTATAGTTGATGTGGCAATTTTACCGAGAGCTCATCAAGTTGCTTTAATTACTTCCGAGAGTTGAGTTAATACTTAACCGACTCCCAAGAGCAGATTACGTTTCTCAACGAACTTCCGATAGTGGATTAAGTCTGCCAACCGCAGCATTCTAAAAATAGCTGCTGTTCTTTGCAAGTCACAATCTATGCCGAAAGGCGTCATGTAACCAGCGTGAGGTTTTGTTGCAGAGAAATCGAAATAGAATAGCATCGAAGTGTTAAAGTGTTTTGCATATAGTTCCTCATACTGACCATATGAGTTTTTACCCTGGCCAGCCCAAGCGGCTGAATACTAGCACAAACACCTTGAGTATAAAATCAAAGGTGAGGTCAGAAATAAATATATACATTTACACTTTATTTAAAGTCTACTACATTGCACTCTAATAACTCAACATCGTGTTGTATTGTGAGTCCTGGATCTGATGTTACTGTTCTTGTATCACTGGTTCTCGCATAGCCATTGCCCTTACCAAGTTTTGTGGAGGTGATTCATCCGTCTCATCGTACACGTTACAATTTCTTCGATACAGAACGTAAATTGATCCTAGGGGTCCCACCACAGGCAGTATCACTCTCATTCTCTTGCTGCCTTGGCCTGTACTCCTGCAACGACAGCCATGCATGGAACAACAGGCCTTAAATGGTGCTAGAACGCATATGGACGATTGTAGAATTCGAAAGTGACTCATAGGTTGTGACCAAAGGAGACAATAGACCTCTTTTCAAGTGCGAACCCCTCATCTAGGTAAAAGTTCTAGGCTGAAGGACTTGCATTGAGTCTTTATTGGTGTTTTTGTATTCCTACACTAGACATAAGTTCTACATGAGTGTTTCTCTCTCACACGGGGGTCCCGGTATCATCTACCGGTAACCCCGCTATATTCGTGATGACTCTAATATCAGGAATATTAGATCCGGGCCCCAAACTCAGTGTTTGATAGTCCTATTCGGGGTTTAAATTGGAGTTGTTATAGCCTGGTCCGTAGTTACTACAGCCCCCCATCTCTGTACTTGTGAACCTGTGTAGGAGTTAAAAGATCTTACCGACTATATCATCTTGAGATTGGTGTTTTGTATAGAGAAAACTTATCCCTTAGAGGGTTGAGGTGAAAAACCTGCCACAGTTATCTATTCTTACGTATTACCTAATTAGAACTGTGCTATGACGGGAGTTCTCAATCATACTCTTCGAAGTCAGCCTTGTCCTGTGTTCTCAATTGATATCAACTTGGGCGTGGAAAAGCGCATCTTGAACAACTGTGGCTCTACAACTGAGTCTTCAGTCCTTGTCCCCCTGGTATGTGGACGGAACATACTTCTATGTGAGGAAAGTGGGAGTGTCCCTCGGTATTAGTGAAACTCATTTAAGTTCCCCGACCGGTAGGCTTCATGTTACTGTCTGATTATTCATCATTGCTCGTTGCTGTTGAATTCGTCGACCTGAATGTATTGACTTCGCTTGCGTCTGGAACGTTGTCGGTAAAGTGTAAAAAATCAACATCTGTGATTTCAAATGTACAACTAGGATCCATCGCCTATGTTGAAAGGCCGATGATATAACATGGAGGATAATTGTGTTTCCTCAGCTCGTTGTGCTTGGCTGTTGGAAGTGAATTCCTCCTTAGCAATCGCTTTCTTGGCTAGTATGATATATAATTCATCACTGTAGATTATCAGAAAAGCCAATTCAGAACCTAAAACCAAGGATTATAAAATACTGAGGTTGGAATCTAGGATCCAATATTTCTGATGTAAGAGTGATCAGAAATATAGCGGGAGTACCGGTAGATGATACCAGGACCCCCATGCGTGAGAAAAACACTCAAGTAGAATTTGAGTCTAGTGTAGAAACACCAAACACAAACAAAGACTCAATGCGAGTCCTTCAGCCTAAGACTTTACCTAGCTAGGAGATTCGCACTTGAGAAGAGGTCTATTGTTGCCTTGGTCGTATCCTTCAGTTACACTCAAACTCTGCATTTTTAACAGTATCCTTGCTTCGGTAAGTCAAGTAACAGGGATCATTCACATGGTTACATGCACACTATAAATAGGAGTGCCTTAATTATAAAAAAACCTCTAGCAAAGAATAGATCTACACTGTAAGGTATAACATAAATTACAAGTTGGGTTATAGTCAGAGACCAAAGCTTTAAGAGAAAGAAGACTACTGCTATTAATAATCAAAGATCAAGAGTCAAAGAGGTTGCCGAAACAAGACGAGAACTGGGAAGAAAAGACGAAGCTTCTTCTCTGAGAAGAACCATCAAGTGTCGTTCGAATGTACTTAACATTTGCCAACAAGTGACGTTTTTATTATTATACGGTAAGTAAAACCAGGTATCACTAAAAGGTAAGCATACCTAGGTGTGCCCGTTATTGATCGCAGTATACCAGGATTGTTTACCAAGCATAAAACTACGGCCAAACAGCGGAGGCTCACCAAAGTTTATCCCAGCATCAACCAAGGAGAGAATCTAAACTCAGAGAGGGACACAGAAATATTTTAGATGGAATTATCTCGGAACCGAAATGCCGGGAGTATGGAATCATCAATATAGAATATCTCTGATGGGCATAAAGGCATCCCTAACTATCGGAGAAGTACAATCTAAGAGCATAAGGCCAAAGATTACAATGGAAGCCACAATTGTTGAAGACGTGGTGACGCTGCCTTTGGATTGGATCGTAGAATAAGTGAGAACCTTTTTCACATTAAGAGGTGTTTTTTAAAGGCTCAAGAATTACGTGTCCAATGCATATAAAAGCAAGGACTCGAATCAAATAAATCACAACTATTCACTTAAAACTTAAAACACTCTAAGATACTTCAATATCTGAGAACAATACCCGTGTAAGCCAGTGTAAGAAGTGTCACCGTGATTGTTAAAACCCTAAAACCCAAAAAAAAAAAAGGCAGTAGAAATTACAAAAAAGTGTCATGGGTGATAGCACCACATGAAGGGGCGCTGAAGTTTATAGGTGCCACCTCTGACAGACAGTACTGCACAAATTAGAGGGCAGGTGCATAAAAATACACAGGGCCAGACATATACCTCATGCACACAAAAATCACGTGGATACAAGCAAGAACACTCGTACAAATTAAACGGTAGACACATCACGAACACTCGTACAAATTAAACAAACACGATACACCAGGAGGTATAATCGTGTTGATCTCTAAGAGGTCTGACAATGACTCTCAGAAGCCTTGTTCATGCTCTGGGTCTTCCTAATATGGAGTGAGTTGTGATTCATATTTTGCATTTGTTGGTATAAGTGGATTTATTAATCCCGCTATGTATATACCCATGTATGGCAGAATGTCCATGCCCAGGAGTATTTGTACATTCTTGTCCGTTATGTACAACACTTCAAAACACTGTGAGGTTTTCCTCCCTCCGCAATTAATGTCGCACACTTGGGTTGATCCTGTACTTTGTATTCGCGCATCTGTTTGTGCTAGTTGTATAGAGCCAGGGTGCGCCCTGACTGAGAGATATAGTTATGTTATTGTACTCTTCTCCATACATGAGCGTTGTGCGCCAGAGTTTACTAGTGCATTATATGTGCTACCATTAATATGTATTTCAATGTGTAATCGTTGGTTTCTGGTGTGGGAAGCAAGAACAAAGGTTGGAAATAAAGAATAACTCGCTGATCTATCTTCTACTGGATCTTCTAGAATGACTGAGACTGCAGGGTCTAACAAGTCGTCCCTCTTGACCATGAGGTACAACTATATCCACCTTGTAGTGCCATTAGTTGCTATCTTCTTAACTTCCGGTTCTAATGTCTTTTGTACAGTAATTAACCTATCGCCTGCTGTAGTAATCTTCTTGAAGTAAGCTCATTCCCGGGCTATGCTAGTGATGAGCTTTTCTATTGGGCCGGCATCATTTTTCGCAGTAATTACATCTGCTACCTCAGGTGACATGCTATGTATACTATCCAATATACTCTGCTGTTTGTCGACACTCTGCTTGTGCAGACCACCTTTGAATACATCTCTTACCATGTCAGAGGCTGTTATGAGCTTACCCCCCACTACAATTTTCAAACATAACTGGCACATATGCCCCATACAACCCCTTACATGGCATGCTGTTACACTCGTTGCCTTCTCAATATTACTAGCATTATCAGGCGTGCCAGATTTGTTTTATGGACAATTTATCCATAGTAGTAGGATCGGAAGAAGTTTCAAAGCTAGTTCCCGGTATGAGATCAAGTAGCCCCCAGTCATTTAGTATATCCTCTTGCCACTGTACCAAGTTCTCGAACGTATGCGATCTCACTTCGGCTAATAAGCCGATTAATATAGTACTGAATGTGCCTTCATCTGAGTCGAAAAGTGCACTATAGAACCGAACCAATTGTTCCCATTCTCGTCCTTCCAAATACAGTTTTATAGGGACGCAAATAGGCCATCGTAATAAGCAGCACACTTGTTCCCTATCTTTAACGCGTTTCATTAATGACCTTTTTGACTTGCGGTAGATACGTATTGTTCTGGGGGCGTATACTTCGACTTCAACGTGTCAGGTACAGCTTTCGCTAATTTAGGCCAACTTCTAATTGCCGACTTTTCAGCTAGAGCCACGAGAACGTCGTCAACACATGCCAATATGACCCATTGTATGTGTGCCTTGCACTTGGCGTACGAGAATGACAGATGTGAGGCAATATGTATACTACATTACTATTCGCTGTTCTCGTAAGCTTGATGGTACACTATTTGGGACACTTTACGCCCGTACCTGCTTCTTTAGCGTTTTCTTTCTTGAGGATCTCATACCAGACCTTTCTGTGACTAGTCTCGTAGTGTGTGAGAGCGTTGTTCACCGTTCGACACGACCACGCCTTTACTTTCTTAGCGGCTGCTGAATTGGGGTCAACTGTGTTGCATAGTTTGCATGTTACTGAATCAACTGATGTCGGATGTCCACTGCTTGGCTGCTAGATCTAACCGAAACTTCCGGTCAGTAGCGTTGCATTTGGCCTTTAGGTTCTCCTTGTCTATCATGTTGATTGATTGTCACTTTGACCTATTGATTTACTAGGTGCTATACCTCAATTCGTTCAGCTAATTATATACTATGCTACTAAGTTAGAACTATGTGTGTGTGTGGCTGTGTGCTCGACTGCTGATTATAGCCTATGTGGGTCTTCGTGTTTGCTCCGTATTTCATATTTCATATACCGTAGAATATGAAATTTTCCTATTTCATCATACTGTATCATGGCTATCCTGATGGCAGGGCGCCCGACTCGAAGATGTAAAGTATTTTTAAAATTGCAAAAGACGCTCAAGTTTCAATTGACTGTGGAAATTACAATCAGAAATTGTTAGTACACACACACAACCACATCTTAGCCTGTAAGAGAAACCCCTTATTCCAAGCATATTGTCACTTTTACGCGGCCTGTGCTGCGGCAGCAACAGTAGCTGGTGCAACTGCGGTGGCCGCTGTGATCAGAGCTAGAAGAACATTTCGTCTTTCCTTGCACCCGTGCACCTTTATCGTACAAGGCACCACGATCGTCGGGCTCCTTGTTGATGCGATCGAAGGACCATCCATGACCCATGCATTCTCACCAAGGCTTCTGGCCAGAACGATCTTCTCCCGCATGCAAACAATGCTCGACCAAGCTCCAGATAATTATAAATCGCTTTAACTCCAACACACACTTGACGTGGCTCATCGCTAGAACACTGCTCCACTGGTGATGTACAACATTGTCTTCTCGGTGATGTACAACATTATCTTCTCCGCCATTCACAGCAACTTGTAAGTTTCGAATGCTACGTGCGCACACTGTTGTCATTTTTGCATGTTTCATTGATGTCTACTCTTTAAATACGACATTGGGAGCTATAACCATGTTATTAGCTGTCATCTTGATCAGAGCAGATATAATGGTATTGTAGAACAAAGTATATCGTTTCCAGTCACAATCTGTACAATCGATCAACAATGGAGTACATGCTGGGTGTGCCTGAGTTCGTGCTCGTACAATCCTTTGTAAAGTGTCAACACGTATCTTTACACTATACATATCTGCAAAAAAAAACATGTCTTTAACCTCATAATTAACGCATATAAGGTTGACTACTTCAGCACGTATTACCGCCATGGCGGGTACACAATCACTAGGACATGTGAGACATCCGTGATCTACAGCCTGTATCAGTGCCTTAAGGTATTAGTTTGCTTGCATAGCTTCTTCATCTAACGGCGGTATCTCTACATCAATTTGTAAACTATTGATACATATGTAGCACTACTAGTTTGACCGTGATTCTTTCTTTACTATCTACACTCTTGATTTTGCTGTGTATCATTCTATATACACGTGAGCTGGTTGTTTGAAGGTAGGGATAAGACGTATTGGTGTATGTGTATAGTCCTGTATGTATGGAATTATCTGGTTTGCGAGTGCGAATCCGTGCTCTGTAGTCGTCAGGTGATCTGGTCTATTGGATAAATCGAATAGCCCACGAACCTGCGTTTGGTCACAGCTACCACCTTTAGAGGAAGCTGCTTGGTATACCTTGTGGACGAGTCGCTTTCTTTATGTTCTTCGAATGCGGTAACATCTACATTCGGCTCGGCTCTGTGTGTATACATAAAGCTGTGTTAGATGAAGTGCTGATACAATATTCCAAAGGTACGATTCAAGTACTAAAATATCTGTACGATACATATACCCATTGCCAGAACATGCAGCCCCGAAGTGAAGTTCAAGACGGTCATTACATGCCTCGCCAGGGATCGATAATCTATACCCAATTCGTTACGCTGGTGGTGAATCAGGCTGCCAATAGCTGTACAGGTACGAATAGCCGTAAGGAATGTGTCATCTGTTGGACCATGATGTTTATTTGTTGTTTCACGTTTTGTATTGCCACCATCAGCTGTGACACGCGCTTTTGTAGCAGTTGTCCAGGAACGCAGCCAGATAGGAAAGATATCTGTCAGCACAGAGGTTTTTCTGGCATCATCTTTGGTCTAAGGATAAGACATTGGATCAAGCTTTAGTTTTCCTTTACTTGTCGCCTACATATTTAGTGGTTTCCAGAATAGTTTTCGAAATGCACCGATCAAGTTCTGAGAGCCAGCGGATAGCGCATTATCGAAACGTATAGTCCGTAAAGCATTTTTTATCGGATCATCCGAGTGTTGCCCAACTTGCATAGCTTCACCAGTCGCACCTGTACAGGCTAGCGCTGCTTGTGTCTCCTATGAAAACGCTTGTACAGCTGGTAAAACCTTCAGCTTATCAAATGACGAGGAAAATACAGCTTTCTTCGACAATCTACAAGCTTTGTATGCGCCCTCCTTCATTATCGTATAATTGCTCTATATCCTTCGATTTTGCAACCCAGCAGAAATGAGAACGCTGCCATCGGTATCTAACATCTCCAGATACCGAAGCTTCTTTTTGTCCGACAAACGCCAGTAATTCCGGAAGTTCTTGTACTCGTGGACACAACAGAAAGCTAAGTATGTACAAACTTTACTGTTAAGCAAGTATATGAACTTCGCTAGTCTCTCGTCGTAGTATTTCTGAGACCACGCAACCATCTCCTCTCGCGCGGGATTGTAATCTGCGTTGTAATTTTTGCTTAAACATGAAAACACATTATGATTTGTTGCATGTGCATCTGTGATGACAAACAGTGGATTTGCTCTAACCTGTATACTCTTTTGCAGCCCTCGCTCTACAATATCGACGTAGTATTTACTAACTGAGGAAGCTGTGAGAATGGGCAACAGTGTGTTGTGTTGATCATTGGTTATTTCTGACATAGTATCACAGCTTATATGAGTAGCCGGCTCCGTATGTTTGTTGTGTGCAAATTCAATTATGTGTCCATTCTTGTATTGAAGTATACTTTTGCTTCCGATATCATCTACATGTATATATCAGAGAGAGTCTATCAATTGTGCCCGATCTTCACCGAATTTGCGCTTGAATATTTTGCTGACTGCATTATTATTCAATATTCATAGCTTCATCAGTCTCTGAAAGGATCTCTGTATGTGCACTATTCAATTCTAGACTGTATATTGAGTCCACGGGCAATGTAGTCGCTATGTATTGATCGCCCGACGGCAATGATAAGTGTTTGTTGTCCTGCTTAAAAAAAATTGCCCCAGATGTACAACTGTGCAGCTGTTTTTCGAACATCATAGTTTTACCTTGGTAGCGGCAACCTCGCGACTCTGAATTTGCGCCTCAGCAAGGAACATCAATTTGGGTATGCAGTCTTGACTAACTTGAGCACTAATTAATCAGTATTGCACAGACCCTGTGTGCACACTACCTTCGTTGACATTATCGTAATCTTTTGATTTGTTGGCAAGTAAAGATGCGTAGTCTTCAATTTGAATAGCAATCTGTTTCAAATCCATCTGCGGGTTGTCTGAGAACGTATCGTAACTCATATGTATGTTTTTCAATTATGAATACGAAATCTGATCTTTTGCGTACCCATCTGGGATAGGTATTATTTCTTTCATACACGATCGTGGTTGCATAGAGTGGAGATCCAGTATTGCCCGACAAGGAGCCAACAGATCTTGGCAAGTAAACACTCACAAGGAGATCCTATTTGATGAGCATAAATAGTGCACGGAAGTGCCAGACACAGCTATCTGTACAATCTTATAAAAAATAAAGGTCCTTATTCTTTTACTCTACTTGCCAGTCGGTGCATTCGCTTTTGATCAGAGCTCGGAATTCTTGTACATCTTTTATTAGATCGGCGTGCCTCTCGTGTTCCTTCTCCTGCTCTTCGGCCTCTAGCATATCGTGCTTCATTTCGTACTGTCTCTTCAAATAAGCTGTTGTCCTGGTCTTGGGCTCGTGGCCTACGGCTAAACTGCAAACATGCGTAGACATTGGAAACAACTGTGATGGCCCTCGTCTTTTAACTTTCGTTTCGGCGAAGGATTCATTCCTCGCTTTCGGCTAGCATGCATAATGAAATCCGCTGCTGTCAAGGGATGGATGTATTCATCTCTGAAGTGATTATTACAATAGTAACGTGGAACATAACCACCTTTAGCTGAACGTGTCTTGAAATAGTCTTTTGGCCAAAGCATGGGATACACCTTCACCCACTGGTCGAACAAGGAGCTGTCTTCGAAATTATCGGGAGCCGAAAACCTATACGTATACGTGCGATTCTTATCTCTGGCCCGATCGTATTACAAGCATCAATATCACAGCTAACCATTGCTACAGCACAAGAAGAACGGAACGACGTACGTACAACATAAGCACACATATGAGGCTATGTGTGATATTTTAGTATGAATACATGACCATTTTGTCTTCTATAGAGGGTCATGATGAATAGCGATGTTTTCAGCGTGTGTTGACATCTTGTTTTGGCGCCACGAAAAAAATGGGCCACTGAATAATCTTAATTTTAAACCAATCGATTCTGGTTGA
>LUCW03001395.1:0-7500 GCA_001586965.3 Sphaeroforma sirkka | reverse complement strand
GAATTTTATTTCTTCTTTTTTTTTCTGAAAAAAAATAGTTATCCGACCATCCGGTCGAATACTACTACTTTTATTTAAAAAACATATTTTATATATATATATATCCGTTTTGCTCGGTTTGATACGGTTGCACGCTTATGATTATATATATATATATTATATATTATATATATATATATATATATATATATATATATATATACTATTATCTATATATAATATATATATATATATATATATATATATATATATATATATATAATATATGTGCTACATACATATATACATACATGTGTATAATAACAATAATATATGTATGTATGTATTAATAATATAACAATCATACTACACAATAATACAGATATGTACATATACATATGTATACATAGTGTGTATATGTAATAATATACAGCCATAATAATAATAATATGGCAATATGTTAATACTATGTAATATATAATGTATATGTGTAACACAGTGTAATAATATATGTAATAATAATAGCCAATAATAATAATATACACAATAATAATATATTATAATATCATATATAATAATAATGTTATATGCCAATGGCATACCAATACATAATATATATATAATAACATACCAATAAATAATACATATACATATGTAATACATATGTGACATATATATTACAAGCTGATATATATATATATTACCATATAATAACATATATATATATAATATATATATGTATATATATATATATATATATGTTATATAACATATATATATATATATATATATGTATGACTATATATATATATATATAATATATATATATTATATATATAGTAGCAATAGCCCTGTAATGATTAATAAATAATGCAATTTAAATCTAAATACAGAATTGGAATGATTAGTATATATGCAATTTTTTTAGCACTTTTTTTTTGTAAATTTTTATAGATTAATTAGTCATCCGACCATTTCCCAACAACCATTCATTCTTCTTTTGATATTTTAATCCATCTTCGGTCCGAAAATCCAGATACTTCAATTCCAATGCGACTTTTCAGGCCGTCGTTGACAATCAAGGCCTCCCTCTGACTAATTAGCAGCCATAGGACGTTTGAACAATGTTTTGACTGGCCTAGTCAATCCGCACAACACGAACATGATGCAGTATCGCAGTTAGGGGGTATAAAGAACGTAATTTGGCGTAGAGAAGGTCGATATGGCAAATTTTCATAGGTGTGGGCGAGTACAGCGACGACAATGGGTAGATAGAGGTGATCAAGAAAAGTAGGTAGCAATGTAGAATCGACAGTGTCAGGCGACGTAGAATGGAAACGAGTGAATTAAGCGCGCGTGAGACAGGTAGCAATGCAGAAGAGGAGCTAGGCACAGTTTGGGAGAAACTGAGACAGAAAAAGATTGCGATTTCAACTCGTATTTTCAACAAATATCAACTACGGGAGCAAGTTTTGGTAATCAATTGGCTGGACGAAAAGACTGGCATGGTTAGAAGATCGATTTTTCGAAAATATCTCCGAGTCGAATATCACGGGGTATCGAACCCACGACCAACACACAACTAGCAACATATTTTACCGATGTTACAAGATAGATTACATTTTCGTATATATATATATACATATATATATATATATACTTGAATTTCCATTCTAGAGAGGAAGGAAGTCAACGTAAGTGAATCAGTCGTAGGACCAACAAGTAGCATGGTACGGTTGTATGATTGTTGGTGAAAACTAAGGAGAACGAGAACGTTATCACCGACGTATAAGACGAATCGTCAAGATGCAGTGGACTCTTGCAAGGAACAGAAGAAATAGTACATGCAAGAGTAGACAGCACTTATCAGGCATCGTGCAAGTACACTTAAGTTGGGTTGAATAGGAATTTGTTTTTTGTTTTCCAACTTCAAAACCGATGTAACTACCTTGGGCTTCAAGGTTATACTTGTGAACCTTGACCTGAACTTCCTGGCTGCAGGCCTCGGGTTTGATTGATGTTGGAGTACAGTGGTCCGAAGGTTGGATTAAAGGAGCATTCAGAACGCTAGAACACGACACGCGGTTGATCATTGAACACGCTTCGAGTCTATCAGCAACTCTTAATTACTCCTATAGGCAGAGCAAAGGAGAGCAAAACGAGTACTCATTAACAAAACCAACCCAAACAAAATGATTAGCAATCATTAAGGAGCAAGGTGTATTCGAGCGCAACGAGTTTTCGGGGACCCGCAAGCAGACCTTGTAGACATCAACATGATTCAATGATAATTAGCTATTTTGGTATCACGAGAGGAGAACGGCGGAAGAAAGTGTGTAACACAAATGGCTGAAGTCAACTATTATATAATAGCCGACACTCCTTCAATCTGGACCAACTATTCATCAACAACACAAAGCCATACATCGAAGTCTTAACATCAAGATGCCTATGCGTCCAGCACCCCGTAGCCCTCGACGCACTCGTCGCGACGGCAAAGCAACCCAGAGATCCTTGTCAGATTTCGAGCAAACCCACCAAGGAGGCACAGCTTCTTCGCGCCAGACAGTAGCATCGCGTCGAAGAGATGAACAACCGCGATATGAACAGACAGACCAAGACGTGCACCAGGCAGCAAGCAGGCGACATCAGTTGGGGCACGGGTCTCGCTTATCAGCAAGAGGGAGAGCAGATCCAGAAGACATTGAGGTGCAATTTGTGATTAGGCATACTAGTCGTTCAAGGTCTGCTGAACCAGCAGCTGAGCGACACAGGGTAGCCAATGTCCGAGGTACCTCGGGCATTCATTCAGCGGGTGATAGACTGCATTCATGACAGTCTTTTCACCGAGCACCTGAACGAGATTTCACTCAAAAGCGAACTCGATCGGGGAGTTTCACCAGTGCAAGTCAGGATTCCCTCGCAGGCAACGGGATGAGCGACAAGTCCAACGGCATAGCAATATGTCAGGGTGGGCCACGGGCACTCGTCAGCAAAACTCTGACGAAACCAGGGGCCGACAGCTAGAGCAATATTTGAGCGACCCACATGGGGATTATCGTAGGGAAGCCGAACGAGAACAACTACGTAGACGATGAGAACTCAGACGACAGCACTGAGACTTCGCGCGATCGATGCAGGATATGCGCAAGGCTAGTTTCGTCGACGACGGTAAGCGCAAGTCTAGTGACGTCGACGACGGTAATGTTCATGGCAGCAGAAAACGATCGCACAAAGAGGAACAGGCGAGATAGCCGATCATGACACCAGCGCAGTAGAACGAGCATCGCCGAGCCATGTGTCAACGCCTCGAAGGGAAGATATCTTTCTTTGTGGATGAACTTTGTCGAGCACAGGGAAACTACGATGTCCTAAGATGTACATTACTAACGTCCACGATCGATACACTGAAAGGAGCGTTGAATACTCAATTGGAAGCTATCAGGAAGAACAGAGCTCCGGAGCCACGGACATGGCCCGATTGGCCTTTAGACCGTTATCAATTAAGCAGCACAGCCGATAGAGACACACGAGGGGCGCTAGAAGAGGCACTGAAGAACGCCCATGTCTCAGGACTAGATGAGTCGTGGATGGTAGGTTGGTTCTATAAGGTGCTCATACATTATAAGGCAGCAAAGGCCACAATTGACTATCTCCGTGACAAACCATAATCAGCTGAGGGTATATCCGGCGGAACAGGTCATAGACCAAATCTGTCAACATGAGAGCAAGGCCACCGTAGACCCTACCTTTAAGAAGTTGGCGAAGGGAAAATCCCGCACCAAGGGTGTAGAGTCAGCCAGGGAACATTTGAACAAGATTGTGGAAGTTCACAAGAGAGCCTGGGAGCGAGCAGATATGGGCAAGGACTTTCCTAAGCGGTTGCTTAATCACTTCCTCATACAGGCCCTCGAGGACCTGACAGGTAATATGACGTATGAACGCACGCTACAACACCACATAGGTTGGGACCACCTGGAGACTGAAGACTTTCTCCGCATTTTAAATCCAGACATACAAGAAACCGATGCCATCCTCAGACAACGGGTACGGACACAGATGAATGTGGGGATAGGCGTAGACAGTTTCCAGCCCAACAACGAGATCGTAATTTGAATACGAATACAGGAGGAGGCGGCACACAACGCACAAGCACGTCTACGACCACCACGTGTTACGCGTGCAGAGCGGGTGCCCCACCCAGTTTCAGGCATATATCATCCTGCAAGCACTACCAGTCGAACAAACGGGTTGGATTCACATCCAACTCGGGCCGAGGATTTAAGCAAGGCGTATCCTTCAATAAGAGTTTGCCCGCGGTCAACACACCATTACGACTCTAATAGACTCGGACGACCAGCAAACGGAGCAGGAGGAGACCACGCCTACAGACACACACATTGCTTCCATACTGGCACACCCAGACGAAATCGAACAGGGTGAGTTGGAAGAGGATGCAACGTGGAAACCATAGGCAGCGATCAGGAATAGGACGTAAGGGTGTCGGATGTAGATGCAACTTTAGTTTTCCCGTCTAGCACACCTGTGATACTATCGATCAAAGATCCATTACTTTCAATGGACAATCGAGTATTCATATCCATCCTGATTAACGGTAAGACATGCAGGGCGTTAGTGGATTCTGGGGCAAACAGAAGTTGCATTGATTCGACATCCGCACACGATTGGGGATTGCAAATTAAGTCGGCTCCGGAGGGATCCTATATATACCTAGCTGATCGTCGTAGTCTTCGTACACGGGCGAATAGGCTCAACCGTACAAACTCCAGTACGATATGGTCTAGAGCTCACAGAACAGTCTTTCGAGCTAATGAATCTACCACCGGCTATCGACGCGATCGTAGGCCAGGATCTTATGCCTGGCTTAGGGCTGTACGTGAGAGGCCTTCAATCGCCATTCTCACCCATAGATCCAACGGAGCTAGACAAACTATTGGAACCAATACCGTTGGGACGACCACCAGATTTGACCGAGGAAACCGGTGTTCGCCTGGAACTGAGACAAGGAACTGAGGGACAATGACGGTATTCGAGAAAAGGACAGGTGCAGACTTGAAGGAGGCGAAGTTAGATTGCCAGTGACACCCAGATCAAGCTGCAAGGATGCACGGAAAGCAGTAAGGAACTTTGTAGCAGACAAAATGGATACCATGGGTAGATAGACAGGTTGCAGAAGTGGATTCAAGATTTGGTCATAGTTCAAAGGGATACAGCCACTTCCGTCAACTTACCTTGCTTTGCTCGCCGTGCCAGAGTATACTCAATCTGGAGAACTAAAGAAAGTGCGGAGTGTGTTTGGACCTCAGAGCGGTGAATGGCTTAATACCGGCGGATCAGTTCATTATTCTCCGTATCAACGACATCATTGGTAACATCAAAGGGAAGAGATATTACACGACATTGGATCTTAACCGCAGCGTACCATCGACTCCCAATTCACCCTGATTATCAGTATCTATTCAGTTTCACATGGCAAAAGCCAGTATTCTTTTACATCAGCGCCATTTGGACTACACACACTGACGCAGCAGTTTCAGCGTACACTGAGTGTGATATTTGCAAGGACTTCCGGCACACCACTACCTGGACGACATCGTAATAGCAACAGATGACTACGAGGAACACGTACGAGTAGTGAAAGAGGTCATTCGGCGGCTGACGTACAACAGTTTCAAGCTAAACCCTTCTAAATGTCATTTTGCAGTCAAAGAACTCATGATCCTAGGAAGCGGGCATCGAAGGCCGGGAATTGATATTTGCCATGAAAAGCAGGCCAAGCTCATTGACTGGCCAACCCCAGAAAGTACAAAGACATTGCATCGGCCTTGGGATTAGCCAACTTTCTTCACGAGCACCTACCAAACTTTGCAGAGGTGGTTGCCCCACTCCGAGAATTTGTAAGACTGAAGCCCTAAGGAAATCATTGGAGACAGGTGGGAACAGAGACACCAACAAGCTTGGGATGCCATGAAGCAAGCCATAGTTGAGGCAGTAGTGTTGAAATTTCCCGTCGACGAAGTACCTTTACAACTCGAAACGGATGCAAGCGACTACAGTGATGGAGGTGCATTGTTCAGACCATAGAAGGGGAAGAAGCAATACCTAATGTTCTTCAGCAGAGACCCTCAACGCAGCACAGCGCAATTACGCAACACCCATGAAGGAATTATTGGCCTAGGTATATGGTCTCACACACTTCCGGGATCATCTCGGGAAGGTCAACGCTTTTCAGTGTTGACTGATCCGATAAAGGCTTTTAGGTGTATATGAACACACAGCTAAAGCTGAATTCGATGCTACAACGATGGCATCACATCATTAGCGCTTTCAATTTCACTATCTCGCATCCCGGGTATAAAGAACGTGCTACCAGACGCGTGGTCTAGACTTCATGAGGGAACTGTTAGACCCTGAGGACCCGGAGGTACTATATGCAGAATGTTGGCAACTTTTTCCAGATTACTTTGAGCAAGCGCAACGGATTATGGGTGAGGATAATGTCGATGTCTTTGCTTCACATCAGGATCATCATTTGCCACGCTACTACACCGACGATGACAGGGGTGAGCGTTTGTACATTGTTGGAAAGATATAGACGGATGGATGAACCCACCATGGATATTATATCCATCAGAGGATGTTGCGCAAGATACGATCAGAGAGGCCACACGCTACGGTGTGTCTACCGTGGCGGCGCCCCACGAGCGGTTAGCGGTTCCCAGTTATTCAAGTTGCTTCTACAAAGGAGGACCCCTGTGTAGTTCAAAGGACAGCCCACTCCTTCAGTACGGAAAGTGACTGGCAAGACACACCTGGGGTCATTACACAGTCACCAGAGTAGGCCCACGCAATGGTTACAGCCTTCCAGCGACGTTTTCAGCACGATTGGGATATGCCGAACAAGAGTCCCCAGGGTATCGAAAGTCAGCAGAAGTGGTGACATCGAAACTTATGGAGGTGTTTGGCGGGGAACATGGTTTTCCCAGGAAAATTCAATTAGACAGGGAGGCAGTTTTCGAACAAGATTGTTAAAATTAACTAACTCAAGAGTTGGAGTGATGCATGCAGTCGCCACCATATCGCCCACTCAGGTTCTGAGAGCAGCGGAGAGAAGAAACAGAGACATACACGAAGAAGGAGTTCGCAAGCTATGTGAATCTTTTACCTACGGCACGGGATGTCCGACTACCACTTATTATGCTGTGCCAGAACCTCCGAATATCTCGGCGACACAAGACAGCACCATTCAGTGCGCTACTTCGGTCGCCGTCATGTTCCGTTTGCTGACTTCACGGATGACCTTCCGGGGAATCAGCCCGTCAACATTCATAATGAGGAGAACTTGGGCACACCGGTTGCTGATCGTTTGCACGACACCCCATATTGCCGACGCTTTGCAAGGTCACGCAGAAATACGCAGACACACTATCCAGGCACAGTTTGACCGCCTCCATGCTTACACGATTTTATCGTCTTTCAACCAGGGATGTGGTAATGGTA
>LUCW03001394.1:0-26525 GCA_001586965.3 Sphaeroforma sirkka | reverse complement strand
AAAGATTACGTTGTAGTATGTAACCTGCCTATCCGTTCTCCATATTATGTCCCAAATTCCAGAACGATCAAGAGGGCATTAGAGTCATGTCTTCTTGCGAGTATAATCTCAGTAGTCGGAATACGACTTGTGCCTATATTAAGCGCACTAGAACCATCGGGGTTATTAACCTGTACGTTCCGCTTTTAGTGTCTGCTACTGATATTATATATGGACTCATCCATTTAGATGTTAATACAGTAGCATCAGAGTTGCGTTGACAGATGTTAACCCTGTCACCAAATCTGATACTCTGCTATCTTCTTGGTAGTGTTCCATCTGTTTTGTCTTTTTTAATAAGGCTATATTACGTGTTTCTCGCAAGCAAGGGTATACAACGTTATGTATACGTTGTACCATTTCTAACCATGGTAACTCATGGCGATCAGGTTCATCCTTGTTATAGGGTATTTGTAACTCACTATATCTGCCACGAAAATAGTGAGCGGGTGTAGTTCCTGTAACCGGATCAGCACACTCGTTCATTTGTGTTTGTACCCATTTAAGATGGTACGGCCAATCATCTGCATCATCCGTTAATGCAGTGCGTAAGAAGAACTTAAGTCTTCTATGGCGTGTTTCATTTGCGCCTTTGCGTTTGCGGTTTATATGGTACACCTCTCTTATGGCACATGCCCTGATACGAGTACTAATGATTCCATAATGTCATCACAGAACTCGCTACCGTTATCAGAGCACATAATACCTGGCCACCCGTGGTCAGCAAAGACTTAAGCAACATAATTCTGCCACGGTCTGCGTACTTTTATCCTTAAAGGGGTAAAAGTAAAGTTAAACCGTGACACCACATCAAAGAAGTGGCATACGTAACGGTCGCCTGTGTGCTCGGACGTAGGCAGGTCAACCAGATCAATGATGAACCTGCGCCATGGAACATCTTCGGTCACACTCTTAAGCGGTGCGAACCCATAGCGCTGGATCTGATTGAGATCACAGTCTGTGCATGACTGATACACTTTGTCAACTAAAGTTGCCAACTTGGGATGCGCTATCCTATTTCGTTTAGCATCTTTAAGTGCTTCTACTACGTTCTGGTGCTTCCGCTTATGATTTTGCATCAGCCAAGAGAGAATGTTATTATCATTCTGCTCTTCCAGTATAAAGGTAGGGTGTTGAGAATCCACTTGCGTGTTCTCTACGTCTGTTGTGCTCACAGACTCCTCTCTTCATTTTGTATGCGCATCTTTAGTGCGTTCATATGTAGTAAAAGTCCCCTTAAACCACTATCAGTGTGGAGTTAGAATTAGTTTACAATTAATTCACACGAGGTGAATTATTTGTAGACCACGTAGACAATCAAATATAAGAATAAATACACCGCACTCAGCCTCAGGGAGACTCAGTAGGTTTAAGTATCGTATTTTGATGTGTTTACTACATTTTTTACGAATAGTTACTTTAGGTGTATTATTCGATTTTATCTCGAGGATAATAGTGGACGGAGAAGTTCATTTTATTGACAAATTACAGGAGTTGATCTCCCTCAGAACCGGGTAGCTGAAAGGAGCTTGCAAACTACGACAGGAGCAAAGTCTTCCGAGCACAGACAAGTGAAAAGAAATCCCCACCTTCCGTTTTTTGCTCGGTTTGATACGTTTGCGTGATTTTCATATATATATTATATTATGCGCAGATTTTTATTATTATTATAAATCTAGAGCAAATTGGAGTGATTAGTAATATATGCAGAAATTTTGCAGGTGCCCATTTTATTTAGCTGATGAGCAAGTCTTTTTTTTCTGAAAAAAAAAATAGTTTATCCTGACCATCCGGTCGATACTACTTTTATTTAAAAAAAAAAATTTATACCTATATCCGTTTTGCTCGGTTTGATACGCTTGCGTGGATTTACATATATATATATACATATATATTTATTGATATGTATATTATTATTATTATTATTGTTGTGCATCTATTATTATAAGATTGGTCATAATATTGGATTTATTGGTTATCTAATACATAATATTGGCTGCTCTGGCTGGCTGTTATTATATATATGTTGGAACATAACAGGCCACATTGCCATTTTATATTAGCTGACATGAGCATTTTATTTTATTCTTCTATTGATGATAATATGTATATTATATATATATATATATTATTAGTGTAGCATTACACATACTGTATATTGTCAGGTTGCTATTATTAGCCAATAATATATAATGACATGAGTTGTTGATATATTCAACATATTGTTATGGTTACAAGGTTGTTGTCATATACAGTGTCAATGATTGAATTATTATACACACACAATTGTATTATATATTGTTATATTATGCAGCTATACTATATATATATATAATATGGCAATTATATTTATATACATACTATATGTATTATATATATAGAAGTAATATACATATATATATATATATGACATATATATATATATATATGTACATATATATATATATATATATATATATATATATATATATATATATATATATATATATATAGAAATATATTATATATATATATATATATATATATATATATATATATATATTGTATGCAGATTTAAAAAAATTAATTTAAATCTAGAGCAAATTGGAATGATTAGTAATATATGCAATTTTTAGCACTTTTATTTTTAAATTTTTATAGATTAATTAGTCATCCTGACCATTTCCCAACAACCATTCATTCTTCTTTTGATATTTTAATCCATCTTCGGTCCGAAAATCCAGATACTTCAATTCCAATGCGACTTTTCAGGCCGTCGTTGACAATCAAGGCCTCCCTCTGACTAATTAGCAGCCATAGGACGTTTGAACAATGTTTTGACTGGCCTAGTCAATCCGCACAACACGAACATGATGCAGTATCGCAGTTAGGGGTATATAAAAGAACGTAATTTGGCGTAGAGAAGGTCGATATGGCAAATTTTCATAGGTGTGGCGAGTACAGCGACGACAATGGGTAGATAGAGGTGATCAAGAAAAGTAGGTAGCAATGTAGAATCGACAGTGTCAGGCGACGTAGAATGGAAACGAGTGAATTAAGCGCGCGTGAGACAGGTAGCAATGCAGAAGAGGAGCTAGGCACAGTTTGGGAGAAACTGAGACAGAAAGATTGCGATTTCAACTCGTATTTTCAACAAATATCAACTACGGGAGCAAGTTTTGGTAATCAATTGGCTGGACGAAAAGACTGGCATGGTTAGAAGATCGATTTTTCGAAAATATCTCCGAGTCGAATATCACGGGGGTATCGAACCCACGACCAACACACAACTAGCAGACATATTTACCGATGTTACAAGATAGATTACATTTTCGTATATATATATATACATATATATATATATATATACTTGAATTTCCATTCTAGAGAGGAAGGAAGTCAACGTAAGTGAATCAGTCGTAGGACCAACAAGTAGCATGGTACGGTTGTATGATTGTTGGTGAAAACTAAGGAGAACGAGAACGTTATCACCGACGTATAAGACGAATCGTCAAGATGCAGTGGACTCTTGCAAGGAACAGAAGAAATAGTACATGCAAGAGTAGACAGCACTTATCAGGCATCGTGCAAGTACACTTAAGTTGGGTTGAATAGGGAATTTGTTTTTGGTTTTCCAACTTCAAAACCGATGTAACTACCTTGGGCTTCAAGGTTATACTTGTGAACCTTGACCTGAACTTCCTGGCTGCAGGCCTCGGGTTTGATTGATGTTGGAGTACAGTGGTCCGAAGGTTGGATTAAAGGAGCATTCAGAACGCTAGAACACGACACGCGGTTGATCATTGAACACGCTTCGAGTCTATCAGCAACTCTTAATTACTCCTATAGGCAGAGCAAAGGAGAGCAAAACGAGTACTCATTAACAAAACCAACCCAAACAAAATGATTAGCAATCATTAAGGAGCAAGGTGTATTCGAGCGCAACGAGTTTTCGGGGACCCGCAAGCAGACCTTGTAGACATCAACATGATTCAATGATAATTAGCTATTTTGGTATCACGAGAGGAGAACGGCGGAAGAAAGTGTGTAACACAAATGGCTGAAGTCAACTATTATATAATAGCCGACACTCCTTCAATCTGGACCAACTATTCATCAACAACACAAAGCCATACATCGAAGTCTTAACATCAAGATGCCTATGCGTCCAGCACCCCGTAGCCCTCGACGCACTCGTCGCGACGGCAAAGCAACCCAGAGATCCTTGTCAGATTTCGAGCAAACCCACCAAGGAGGCACAGCTTCTTCGCGCCAGACAGTAGCATCGCGTCGAAGAGATGAACAACCGCGATATGAACAGACAGACCAAGACGTGCACCAGGCAGCAAGCAGGCGACATCAGTTGGGGCACGGGTCTCGCTTATCAGCAAGAGGGAGAGCAGATCCAGAAGACATTGAGGTGCAATTTGTGATTAGGCATACTAGTCGTTCAAGGTCTGCTGAACCAGCAGCTGAGCGACACAGGGTAGCCAATGTCCGAGGTACCTCGGGCATTCATTCAGCGGGTGATAGACTGCATTCATGACAGTCTTTTCACCGAGCACCTGAACGAGATTTCACCAAAAGCGAACTCGATCGGGGAGTTTCACCAGTGCAAGTCAGGATTCCCTCGCAGGCAACGGATGAGCGACAAGTCCAACGGCATAGCAATATGTCAGGGTGGGCCACGGGCACTCGTCAGCAAAACTCTGACGAAACCAGGGGCCGACAGCTAGAGCAATATTTGAGCGACCCACATGGGGATTATCGTAGGGAAGCCGAACGAGAACAACTACGTAGACGATGAGAACTCAGACGACAGCACTGAGACTTCGCGCGATCGATGCAGGATATGCGCAAGGCTAGTTTCGTCGACGACGGTAAGCGCAAGTCTAGTGACGTCGACGACGGTAATGTTCATGGCAGCAGAAAACGATCGCACAAAGAGGAACAGGCGAGATAGCCGATCATGACACCAGCGCAGTAGAACGAGCATCGCCGAGCCATGTGTCAACGCCTCGAAGGGAAGATATCTTTCTTTGTGGATGAACTTTGTCGAGCACAGGGAAACTACGATGTCCTAAGATGTACATTACTAACGTCCACGATCGATACACTGAAAGGAGCGTTGAATACTCAATTGGAAGCTATCAGGAAGAACAGAGCTCCGGAGCCACGGACATGGCCCGATTGGCCTTTAGACCGTTATCAATTAAGCAGCACAGCCGATAGAGACACACGAGGGGCGCTAGAAGAGGCACTGAAGAACGCCCATGTCTCAGGACTAGATGAGTCGTGGATGGTAGGTTGGTTCTATAAGGTGCTCATACATTATAAGGCAGCAAAGGCCACAATTGACTATCTCCGTGACAACCATAATCAGCTGAGGGTATATCCGGCGGAACAGGTCATAGACCAAATCTGTCAACATGAGAGCAAGGCCACCGTAGACCCTACCTTTAAGAAGTTGGCGAAGGGAAATCCCCGCACCAAGGGTGTAGAGTCAGCCAGGGAACATTTGAACAAGATTGTGGAAGTTCACAAGAGAGCCTGGGAGCGAGCAGATAAGGGCAAGGACTTTCCTAAGCGGTTGCTTAATCACTTCCTCATACAGGCCCTCGAGGACCTGACAGGTAATATGACGTATGAACGCACGCTACAACACCACATAGGTTGGGACCACCTGGAGACTGAAGACTTTCTCCGCATTTTAAATCCAGACATACAAGAAACCGATGCCATCCTCAGACAACGGGTACGGACACAGATGAATGTGGGGATAGGCGTAGACAGTTTCCAGCCCAACAACGAGATCGTAATTTGAATACGAATACAGGAGGAGGCGGCACACAACGCACAAGCACGTCTACGACCACCACGTGTTACGCGTGCAGAGCGGGTGCCCCACCCAGTTTCAGGCATATATCATCCTGCAAGCACTACCAGTCGAACAAACGGGTTGGATTCACATCCAACTCGGGCCGAGGATTTAAGCAAGGCGTATCCTTCAATAAGAGTTTGCCCGCGGTCAACACCATTACGACTCTAATAGACTCGGACGACCAGCAAACGGAGCAGGAGGAGACCACGCCTACAGACACACACATTGCTTCCATACTGGCACACCCAGACGAAATCGAACAGGGTGAGTTGGAAGAGGATGCAACGTGGGAAACCATAGGCAGCGATCAGGAATAGGACGTAAGGGTGTCGGATGTAGATGCAACTTTAGTTTTTCCCGTCTAGCACACCTGTGATACTATCGATCAAAGATCCATTACTTTCAATGGACAATCGAGTATTCATATCCATCCTGATTAACGGTAAGACATGCAGGGCGTTAGTGGATTCTGGGGCAAACAGAAGTTGCATTGATTCGACATCCGCACACGATTGGGGATTGCAAATTAAGTCGGCTCCGGAGGGATCCTATATATACCTAGCTGATCGTAGTCTTCGTACACGGGCGAATAGGCTCAACCGTACAAACTCCAGTACGATATGGTCTAGAGCTCACAGAACAGTCTTTCGAGCTAATGAATCTACCACCGGCTATCGACGCGATCGTAGGCCAGGATCTTATGCCTGGCTTAGGGCTGTACGTGAGAGGCCTTCAATCGCCATTCTCACCCATAGATCCAACGGAGCTAGACAAACTATTGGAACCAATACCGTTGGGACGACCACCAGATTTGACCGAGGAAACCGGTGTTCGCCTGGAACTAGACAAGGAACTGAGGGACAATGACGGTATTCGAGAAAAGGACAGGTGCAGACTTGAAGGAGGCGAAGTTAGATTGCCAGTGACACCAGATCAAGCTGCAAGGATGCGGAAAGCAGTAAGGAACTTTGTAGCAGACAAATGGATACCATGGGTAGATAGACAGGTGCAGAAGTGGATTCAAGATTTGGTCATAGTTCAAAGGGATACAGCCACTTCCGTCAACTTACCCTTGCTCGCCGTGCCAGAGTATACTCAATCTGGAGAACTAAAGAAAGTGCGAGTGTGTTTGGACCTCAGAGCGGTGAATGCATTAATACCGGCGGATCAGTTCATTATTCTCCGTATCAACGACATCATTGGTAACATCAAAGGGAAGAGATATTACACGACATTGGATCTAACCGCAGCGTACCATCGACTCCCAATTCACCCTGATTATCAGTATCTATTCAGTTTCACACATGGCAAAAGCCAGTATTCTTTTACATCAGCGCCATTTGGACTACACACACTGACGCAGCAGTTTCAGCGTACACTGAGTGTGATATTGCAAGGACTTCCGGCACACCACTACCTGGACGACATCGTAATAGCAACAGATGACTACGAGGAACACGTACGAGTAGTGAAAGAGGTCATTCGGCGGCTGACGTACAACAGTTTCAAGCTAAACCCTTCTAAATGTCATTTTGCAGTCAAAGAACTCATGATCCTAGGGAAGCGAGCATCGAAGGCCGGAATTGATATTTGCCATGAAAAGCAGGCCAAGCTCATTGACTGGCCAACCCCGAAGAAGTACAAAGACATTGCATCGGCCTTGGGATTAGCCAACTTTCTTCACGAGCACCTACCAAACTTTGCAGAGGTAGTTGCCCCACTCCGAGAATTTGTAAGACTGAAGCCTAAGGAAATCATTGGAGACAGGTGGGAACAGAGACACCAGCAAGCTTGGGATGCCATGAAGCAAGCCATAGTTGAGGCAGTAGTGTTGAAATTTCCCGTCGACGAAGTACCTTTACAACTCGAAACGGATGCAAGCGACTACAGTATTGGAGGTGCATTGTTCCAGACCATAGAAGGGAAGAAGCAATACCTAATGTTCTTCAGCAAGACCCTCAACGCAGCACAGCGCAATTACGCAACACCCATGAAGGAATTATTGGCCTAGGTATATGGTCTCACACACTTCCGGGATCATCTCGAAGGTCAACGCTTTTCAGTGTTGACTGATCACAAGGCTTTGGTGTATATGAACACACAGCTAAAGCTGAATTCGATGCTACAACGATGGCATCACATCATAGCGCCTTTCAATTTCACTATCTCGCACATCCCGGGTATAAAGAACGTGCTACCAGACGCGTGGTCTAGGCTTCATGAGGGAACTGTTGAGACCGAGGACCCGGAGGTACTATATGCAGAATGTTGGCAACTTTTTCCAGATTACTTTGAGCAAGCGCAACGGATTATGGGTGAGGATAATGTCGATGTCTTTGCTTCGCACCAGGATCATCATTTGCCACGCTACTACACCGACGATGACAGGGGTGGAGCGTTTGCACATTGTTGGAAAGATATAGACGGATGGATGAACCCACCATGGATATTATTCCATAGAATGTTGCGCAAGATACGATCAGAGAGGGCCACAGCTACGGTGTGTCTACCGTGGGCGCCCCACGAGCCTTGGTTCCAGTTATTCAAGTTGCTTCTACAAAGAGACCCAGTATTAGTTCCAAGGACAGCCCACTCCTTCCTCAAATACGGAAAGTATGCGACTGGCAA
Organism: Sphaeroforma sirkka; assembly: GCA_001586965.3. Taxonomy (NCBI): domain Eukaryota; class Ichthyosporea; order Ichthyophonida; genus Sphaeroforma; species Sphaeroforma sirkka. The sequence continues at coordinate 17,998 of LUCW03001394.1, read as the reverse complement.
GACACCATGGGGTCACACAGTCATTACCAGAGTAGGCCCACGCAATGGTTACAGCCTTCCAGCGACGTTTTCAGCACGATTGGGATATGCCGAACCGTCCCCAGTATCGAAAGTCAGCAGAAGTGGTGACATCGAAACTTATGGAGGTGTTTGGGAACATGGTTTTCCCAGGAAAATTCAATTAGACGAGGGAGGCGAGTTTTCGAACAAGATTGTTAAATTAATAACTCAAGAAGTTGGAGTGATGCATGCGAAGTCGCCACCATATCGCCCTCAGGTTCTGAGAGCAGCGGAGAGAAGAAACAGAGACATACACGAAGGAGTTCGCAAGCTATGTGAATCTTTGCCTACGGCACGGGATGTCCGACTACCACTTATTATGCTGTGCCAGAACCTCCGAATATCTCGGCGACACAAGACAGCACCATTCAGTGCTTACTTCGGTCGCCGTCATGTTCCGTTTGCTGACTTCACGGATGACCTTCCGGGGAATCAGCCGGTCACCAATGAGGCTTGGGCACACCGGTTGGATCGTTTGCACGACACTATATTGCCGACGCTTTGCAAGGTCACGCAGAAATACGCAGACACACTATCCAGGCAGTTTGACCGCCTCCATGCTTACGATTTTATCGTCTTTCAACCAGGGGATGTGGTAATGGTACGGTCCGAAGGTCGCACAACCAAAGCAATGCGACCAATGTTTGGACCATACGTTGTCAAAGCCAGACAGGGACAAGGATATGAACTGACACACAAGGATGGTTCACTTCCAGATACTTTCAAAGGTAAACCAGTTAGAGTGGAACTTTTGCGACTAGTCCATAGAGCCACCGAAAAGCCTTTAGAAGATCATATGTGGCAGGATAGTTCCTCGTTCCGTTACATCATTCGACATAGACAGAATGATTCCACAGGGAATACAGAATACTTGGTTCGCTGGCGGGATGGTGATCCAACTTGGGAGTCAGCCGAAGCTTTTGACGATCCGAATGACATCGCGGCATACCACAAAGCCGAGCAAACTCGGCAGAAGAAGAAAGCGGCACAACAACAATAATTCCAACGTTACGTTGATGAATACTAAATGTCTATAATCTACTTCCGGATAGGAGTTTGTCTCTCCTCGTGAGATTTCACCACGGTGTAGAGGCGAACGACGATTCCACAACTCGAGCTTATAGACGAGTATAACTCCAGAGGATACCCTAGCTTATGGGGGGGTGAAAACATACCAGCGGATACCCTAGCTTTTTTGGGGGGGTAAAAAATATACCAGCACAGCCGGGATGGTTCAAAAGACCAGTTTCCAAGGCACGAACTTACTCAGCAGAAGGATTTCACTAGTTTATATATATATATATATATATATATATATATATATATATATATATATATATATATATATATATATATATATTGTTTAATTTACACTACTAGTTTTATATGTTTAATTTTCAATAGTTTAAGAGGTCATTTCTTTTTGAAGTTCTTCAATCACTGGTGACGCTTGAGCTTGAGGGGAGTGTGGTAAAAGTCCCCTTAAACCACTATCAGTGTGGAGTTAGAATTAGTTTACAATTAATTCACACGAGGTGAATAATTTGTAGACCACGTAGACAATCAAATATAAGAATAAATACACCGCACTGAGCCTCAGGGAGACTCAGTAGGTTTTAGTATCGTATTTTGATGTGTTTACTACAGTAGTACTAGTTCGCTCGAGAATAGATAGAGATAGGTCCCGGCGGACTATAAAAGCAGTCCACGTCCAGCGTTAGAGTAGAGACTTTCACTAAGAACATAAGAAAAACAAGGACGAAGAGGACTAAAGACTGCTTATATCGTAAACCTAAGAATAAAGCTACTACTACTATTTTATGATTTTTTTGGCGCCAAAACTGTGAGAATTATTTTTTGGGCCGACTTTTGGATTTGGAGAGTAAGGACCAATTTTTGGGAAATTCGAGGGACCTTATAATATAAGCGGCTGGAGGGGCCCTTCAAGGATTGTCTCGACTAACAGGGGATTGACGTTGATCATAGGACGGCACTCTCTCTCAGCGAAAAGGAAGTGTGATAACGGCTGTAACTTTGGTAGGACCAGGTACCCCGTAATCAGTGCGACTTTGTCGTACAGTACTAGGCTTAAAAGGACTTGGGCTCAGAAGACGTGCGGACACGCTAACGTGGGATTTATCCCATTGGATCGAACGGCGTTTGGAGCAGGTTATTAAGTTGAAACTCACTTTGTGGGAAAAGTAAGGGCTTTATCGTTCTATAGCCCAGGGTTGCTTGCGGCTCCGCTTTTAAACCTTCGCAAACGTTAGGGCCTATGAGTTAGTAACGTATCGGACACGTTGGGGTACGCCCAAGCTGCCATAGCTGAGGATCACTAAGAGAGCATAAACTAAGATATGTCGGGCCAAAAACACAGTACGCCAAACCAGCCGGCCCAATCGGCTGAACAGGTCTGGGCCCATAACATGGAGGCTGAGTTGGTACAAATTAGGGAGAATTTGGCCGGCCTGGCACAATATCAACAACAAGTTGTTAACTTATAGCAGCAAGTGAAGGGTGCCAACATGGCGCAATATCAACAACAGATTGCTGAGCTACAGCAACAAATACAACAACCGTTGGGCCGACCGCAACGAGCTGCAGTCGGGAGGCCACACTGAAGCTCAATAATCCTGACGTCTATGGAGGCAAGGCGGATGTATCGGCAGTGCGGGAATGGCTTTACCGTATGGAGCAGATGTTTGCCGCGGAAGGAGTAAATCTGGGGCATGAGGTGCCAGAGCAAGGAAAACTCCAGTATGCAAGCACGTTCTTGAGTGGCCGTGCTCTGGCGTGGTTCAGGAAGAACCAGGGCAGTATAGCGCAGTGGGCCGATCTCAGCCAGCGGATACAAGACATGTTTTTGCCACATTAGGCAGACCGGCGCTGTGCGAGCTTATACCGAGAAGTTTCAAGAGCTGTTACTTAATATACCAAACATGCAAGAAAACGAGGTTGTGGCCATATACATCAAGGGACTTGACGACCAGTTGAAGATGGAGGTACGCTTGAAGTTGGCTAACGAAGACAGCTTAGTAGAGGCAATGAAACTTGCAGACATTGCAGGTTCGATCATTCAGAAGTCACGTGGTGCACGTGACAAGGCATAGGCTCGAGTCAGGGCAGAGATAGAATGGTAGCAGAGACAAGTACAACAAGTGTGGGAAGGCTGGCCATTTTGACAAGGATTGTTTGTTTGACGGAGAGTTCCGAAGGTGTGGCAAGAAAGGCCACATGGCAACCGTATGCAAGCAGGCATGACGGAACGGGCTGATCGTACGACGGCTAGGAGATAGCAAAAGAATTTGGCGAGAAGAGTTGCTAATTGACGGTCGTGCAGTATCGGCCATACTGGATAGTGGGGCTGAGGTAAACTTGTTACCAAAGGGCTGGGCTGGTCCAAAATCAAAGCTAGAAGATCTATCGGCAGCTGGAGAGAACTGGCTTGATGGGTTTGGTGGTCGTACCCGATCGTATGGACGGGTTGATCTCATGGTTGGATTTGCTGGCAACGAGAGTCAGCAGACATTCCATAGGGTTGACGCCAAGGTATTGGGAGGTTCCTTTACTTGGGTGGCCATGGATACGAGATTATGTGCTTAGGTCGTCGCTGACAGTCAGGACAAGAACAAACCAAGTATTGAAGTTCGAGGAAGACTTGGCTTGGGGACCATCGGAGTCGCCCAGGAACGAAATGCTTCATGCGGAAGAATGGATAACTTCGGTAATTCAGGATTTGCTGACAGAGGTTGCATGGATAGATGGCGAAAAGTTTACCATCACGGGGGGCTGAGCATGAGATCGTGTTACACGACGGTGCTAGCCCTGTTTACATATACTATGAGGAAAAAAATCCTCAAAAGAGAGAGGCCATCAGGACTGAAGTTCATCGTATGCTTAAGGAACACGTCATTGAGGAGTGTGTCTGGAAGACTGATTGGAACCTGCAGCCACTGGTAGTTCCTAAGAAGGAGCCTGGCACATGACGTTTTTTTGTGCAAATTTGGTGCCATTGAATCGGCAAGTAAAGTTTCGGTCGTTCCCAGTGCCGAAGGAAGAGGACTTGGTGCGGAGTGCATCGAAGTATAAATATTTCTTTAAGTTGGATATGGCACGTGGCTATTGGCAGGTGGAACTCGCACATGAGTCACGGAAGTACACCACGTTCAGTTTTGAAGGAAGCGATGTCGATACTTGAAGATGCCAATGGGGTTGGTTGATTCGGGATTTACATTCCAATCCCTGATAGAAGAGATTTTAAGAGATCTTGAAGGAGTCTTCATATATATATTGATGATGTCATCCTAGGATCTATGACCGAGGAAGGACACGTTACCTTACTGAAGAGGGTATTACGCAGACTAAAAGAACGGAATGTCAAGGTCCGTCTGTCGAAGTGTGAATTCATGAAGTTGAAGGTAGAGTTCCTTGGGCGGATTATTGGAAGTGGGTCCTCGTCAATTAAGGACGAGGCCGCACAGACTGTGCGGACAATGCGAATGCCCGATAGCAAAGAAGAGCTACGTAGTCTATATGCCACAACTAACTGGTGGCATAGATATGTACCGGACTTCTCCTCAGTCTTAGAACCGTTGGCTAGACTTTTGACGAAGGAAGTAACTTTTGAATGGGGAGTAGAGAAACAGCGTGCGTGGGATAGGACTTAATATACCAAACATGCAAGAAAACGAGGTTGTGGCCATATACATCAAGGGACTTGACGACCAGTTGAAGATGGAGGTACGCTTGAAGTTGGCTAACGAAGACAGCTTAGTAGAGGCAATGAAACTTGCAGACATTGCAGGTTCGATCATTCAGAAGTCACGTGGTGCACGTGACAAGGCATAGGGCTCGAGTCAGGGCAGAGATAGAATGGTAGCAGAGACAAGTACAACAAGTGTGGGAAGGCTGGCCATTTTGACAAGGATTGTTTGTTTGACGGAGAGTTCCGAAGGTGTGGCAAGAAAGGCCACATGGCAACCGTATGCAAGCAGGCATGACGGAACGGGCTGATCGTACGACGGCTAGGAGATAGCAAAAGAATTTGGCGAGAAGAGTTGCTAATTGACGGTCGTGCAGTATCGGCCATACTGGATAGTGGGGCTGAGGTAAACTTGTTACCAAAGGGCTGGGCTGGTCCAAAATCAAAGCTAGAAGATCTATCGGCAGCTGGAGAGAACTGGCTTGATGGGTTTGGTGGTCGTACCCGATCGTATGGACGGGTTGATCTCATGGTTGGATTTGCTGGCAACGAGAGTCAGCAGACATTCCATAGGGTTGACGCCAAGGTATTGGGAGGTTCCTTTACTTGGGTGGCCATGGATACGAGATTATGTGCTTAGGTCGTCGCTGACAGTCAGGACAAGAACAAACCAAGTATTGAAGTTCGAGGAAGACTTGGCTTGGGGACCATCGGAGTCGCCCAGGAACGAAATGCTTCATGCGGAAGAATGGATAACTTCGGTAATTCAGGATTTGCTGACAGAGGTTGCATGGATAGATGGCGAAAAGTTTACCATCACGGGGGCTGAGCATGAGATCGTGTTACACGACGGTGCTAGCCCTGTTTACATATACTATGAGGAAAAAAATCCTCAAAAGAGAGAGGCCATCAGGACTGAAGTTCATCGTATGCTTAAGGAACACGTCATTGAGGAGTGTGTCTGGAAGACTGATTGGAACCTGCAGCCACTGGTAGTTCCTAAGAAGGAGCCTGGCACATGACGTTTTTGTGCAAATTTGGTGCCATTGAATCGGCAAGTAAAGTTTCGGTCGTTCCCAGTGCCGAAGGAAGAGGACTTGGTGCGGAGTGCATCGAAGTATAAATATTTCTTTAAGTTGGATATGGCACGTGGCTATTGGCAGGTGGAACTCGCACATGAGTCACGGAAGTACACCACGTTCAGTTTTGAAGGGAAGCGATGTCGATACTTGAAGATGCCAATGGGGTTGGTTGATTCGGGATTTACATTCCAATCCCTGATAGAAGAGATTTTAAGAGATCTTGAAGGAGTCTTCATATATATATTGATGATGTCATCCTAGGATCTATGACCGAGGAAGGACACGTTACCTTACTGAAGAGGGTATTACGCAGACTAAAAGAACGGAATGTCAAGGTCCGTCTGTCGAAGTGTGAATTCATGAAGTTGAAGGTAGAGTTCCTTGGGCGGATTATTGGAAGTGGGTCCTCGTCAATTAAGGACGAGGCCGCACAGACTGTGCGGACAATGCGAATGCCCGATAGCAAAGAAGAGCTACGTAGTCTATATGCCACAACTAACTGGTGGCATAGATATGTACCGGACTTCTCCTCAGTCTTAGAACCGTTGGCTAGACTTTTGACGAAGGAAGTAACTTTTGAATGGGGAGTAGAGAAACAGCGTGCGTGGGATAGGTTCCTCGAGGTGTTGGATCAGGCACCAGCGTTAGCTTCACCACAAGAGAATGACGTGCTAATACTACGCACAGACGCTAGTAGGATGGGCTGTGGGGCAGCACTGTACGTTACTAGAACCGAAGATGTAGTACCGGTATCCTTTGCATCGACATGATGGAACCCAGCGCAGCAGTTGTATTCGATCACAGAGTTAGAGGCATTAGCTGTCGTCTGGGCTTTTGATCGCTGGTCGATTATACTTGATTGACCACCTGGTCAAGTCTATGTAGAAATCGACCATTTGCCGTTGTTAGGACTCTGGAAGCGTTTGGGTGATGATGATACTGTGCGAGGGCGGCAAATTCGACGTTGGTTCCTACAATTACAAAACTTCAACTTTACACTTTCATAAGTCAAGGGTAAAGAAATGGGTGACATGGATATATTATTTAGACTCACCGGGATTGATGCGGTTGCTGTGGTGATGACGTTGCTAGGTGACGGGGATAAACCAACCACAGATGAGCTACTACTCGAGCTACATCAGGATCTTGCTCACGTTGGTTACAAGAGATTGGCTGACTTTTACCGAAAGGTCACCAATGAAGAAATGAAGGAGCAAGAATGCCGCAGGGTGATTTAGAATTGCAGGCCATGTGCACTTATGCGACGCGACATGGCTCGAGGGTTACCTGCTACTGTCGTAGAAGCCTGGTACTTCATGCAGCGAATTCACGTGGATGTGTTCTATATCGCGCGCAATCAGAAACAGGGCACTCGGATGATCGTGCTAGCGCAAGATAAGTTCACAAAGTGGATTGGGGCCATGAGTTGTCGAACAGGGCATCTCTGGTTACTTTGAGGGTAGTCATCGATATGTTGCTACTATTTGGGATACCCAATGAAATTGTTGTTAACTCAGGCAAAGAGTTCGATATCAGCGATTGTGTTGGATTTTGGGCTCGATTGGGGGTACATGTCCATGTTACCACAGTTAAGCGTCACGAGGCCAATCGTACTAAAAAGGACTGGTTGAACAAGAGTTTAGCCTCTCGTACGGCGAAGGATATATGGGAGGTGATACTCGCATATAACCAAACAGTTCATGCGGGATCTGATTGTTTGCCAATTGAACTAGTGATGCGGGGTCAAGACGAGACCTCATGGAAAATCTTGTATTTGGCCCGCAAGAATTTGCTGAAGGCACAAGCGAAACACATTGCAAATGCCACAGCAACTGCAACCGAGCTTGAGCCGCTCGAGGTTGGTAACATTGTGTGGAATTGTTGAGACTCCAACTGCGTGGGTTGAAAACGACTTATTCGTAGTCCGTGGCCCGTATGTTTTTTACGAGGTGGTCGAACTGTGAGAGCCCATCGTGAACAGCTCAAGCAAGCCGTCGGTGTAAACTTCGATGGAAATTACTAGGTTTCAAACTATATTAAACTAAAATACAATTTAGTCAGTTAGGATTTAGCAGTGGTAGCTTGTGTAAGAATGATCGGGACTGCCTCTTGTTAAGAGCCTAAATATCCTCGATCACACAGGGCGTACCTCTAGCTGTTCTTTATTGAATAGTTTTCACTAGAAGTACTAAATGTTCATGACCACTTGCCTAATTTGTAAATAGACATAATAACGTAAGTCACGTTAATACATTAGCTGATATAAATAAAGTTCCATCTGAAGAAAAGTTAAAAAAAAAAAAAAAGACTTATTGGATTTTGGAGATTGGCGGGAGGACCAAAATCTATAAGTAGTAGTTCGGAGATTATAAAATTTAGTTTATAATATCCTACATCTACTAATGTCTCAAATAGGTCCAAGTAGATGAGTCATACCAAATACTCAGGCTATTGGAGCCATCAAAGTGAATTCAGAACACTTTGGAAATATTGGAAAAAAGCTTGTACTAAATTATTTAAAATACAAATAAAAACCAATGTATTATCTCAATTGATCTTGATATTTTAGACTGACCGGAGGCCGTATTTCTACATAGCCCCCCAGTAGCTTTTAGAACTACGAACGTACGTTAAGATACGATCTAGTTGGTAAAGCGAAAACCAAAGTAAAAACGGTTTCGGTCATGGCTTATCGAGTAAGTATGTGCCTATATGTACGAGTTCAAGACTCATGTTGTACTCTATGTCGTTTAGTATTTGGTCCAGTAACCATTTCCGATGTAGGCGCCTTACGTTTATTATTTGGTAAGGTAATAGCCAAAGGCTGTTCTTCATTAGTAAGTAAGTTTGAACAATTTTTCTGCACTGTTGGTAAGCAGATCAGAAAGTTTAGTCACGTAGGAAGTAGGTGGCAAATAGGGAATTTCAGATCCATCAGGGTTTGTAGTCACCTGAGGAAACCCTTTTCGTTTATCTCGTGTGTTCTTATGTAAACGCTTATTCCATTTCTTATTAAAGATACGAAGAAAGTCGCGAGATTCACGAAATGCATCGGAGGTTAGCTAAGCTACTGTCCCATCCATGAAACGGGTCTTGTAGTAAGTGTAACCGTCTTCGGATGTTTTATCAATTATATCTTTGACTTGTGACTCCATAACTGGTACATCAGAATCAAATGAGCGAGCGAATGAGAGTTCGGAGGTAGGGATACGGTGAGTGCCTAGATTGGTTGCGCTAGTACCATCAATGTTATTCACTTCGTAAGTATCACTCTTCTCATCATGGTAGGAAATAACAAAAGGTCCTATCGTCTTAGAAGAGAGTTCGGTAACGTTGGCGTTTCGATTTATAATGTTAACGTAATCGCCGACTTTGAACTGAACAATGTTCTTAGTGTTATTTCATCGGTCATACGCTTTAAGTAGAACGCGATTCTTGTGCTCGAGTAAACAGGGGTAAACAACGTTCTGCATATGCTCGATCTTTGTAGCCACGGGGTAGCGTGTTTCTCGGGCGCAGTTTTATCAAACGTTGCTTGTAATTCACTATAGCGGCCAAAGAAATAGTGAAACGGGAGTGTTCCAGTTTGAGGATTCATGCAGTTATTCATTTGAGTCTGAACCCATTTCAAATGATAAGGCCACATATCCTCAACGTCGTCTAGTGCGGTACGCAAGAGTTTCTTAAGTTCTCTATGACGTGTCTCATTTGCACCCTGCGTTTGAGGTTTGTAAGGAACACCACGCCTATGGGTCATGCCTGATACGAGTATAAGTGCCTCCATTACGTCGGTACAAAACTCACTACCGTTATCAGAACATAGTACTCGGGGAAACCGAAGTCATTAAAGACGTGATAGCATAATTCTGCCACTGTTTGTGGACGTTTGTTCGGTATTGCATAAAAGCAAGTTATAGCCCGAAGCCACACATAAGAAATGACAGATATATACATCGCCAGTATGCTTGGATCGCGGGAGTTTAACCAAATCGACTATGACTCGGCGCATCGGTTGGTCTTCTGTCACACTTTTTAGGGGTGCCCAACCGTATCGCTTGATCTGGTTCTTTTCACAATCAGTACAGCGTCGGTATACTTCACGTATGGTTTCTTTCAGCGCCGGGTGATCAAGCCCTGCACGAATAGCCATTTTATAAGTATGCTCATATGCTCGATGCGTTAAATTATGTATAATTTTAACTCTACTTTCGAGCTCCTCTAAGTCAGTCAGATTCTGCGTAACGCTGGCTGGATGAACCATAGTCCTGTTGGAAAGGGCAACCTCAGTATCAGGAGGGTAGACTCCTGAGATACATAATTGACAACATTGGATTGTTGAAGTATCTTCTTCAGTTGTTTCGCAACTCCTGGCTGTTCTTTAAGCAGCGCTTTAAGTAGTTGAGTGCGAGCTTCAGGTTCTCTTAGAGTTTTGAGTCTTTGATCCATGGCCTTAGCTAGTTCCATGTTTTACGATCTAATGCCGTTTCAATCGGCATTACCTCGACTGCAATCTTGTTGGGTGCATGTGTTGTACGAGTCTTGAGCTTTTGTTCAAACTCTTTAGACTCCTCTAGTTTAACTAAGAATTCGGTTGAGGGTTTCCACTTAGTGATACCTGCAGGACCGATGCGATAAACAATGGTGTGTTTCAAGGCGTCTTCTTAATAGAATAGGATCCCTGATACAAGAACGTGTCGGTTTCACGGTCGACATAAATAGGTTCGTCTTGAATCATATTAATTAAATCACGTATCCATGGGTCGGAGTTACGTAAGGGACAACACAGCGTAATGGTAGATTTAGTAATATTAACATAATTTAACAACTGTGCGATAAGTTGACAAGGTGGGTTAGCCCACGCATTATGCTTTGATAAGTCAAGCTGAAATGCATCACCTTTAGGATGAGTCAACGACCTATATTCAGAAACCTGTTTGTTATGTTCTGCGGCGAACATATCAACAGTAAATGGACCCCATCGTGATTGAGCGAGGTTAAACCATTTCTTATTTAGCATCCAATCGGTTGCTAATAACTCTTTGACTGTTTTCTGGTAGTCGGGCACAAGTCGAGAGAGCATGTCAGGAAGATGGTTATGTATTCCTGGAATGTGTGTTATATTAAAAGCGAACTTGGCAATAATGTCATGCCAGCGGCTCACCAACTGTGAATCAGGGTTCATATCTTTTGAGTATGTTAAAGACTTTTGATCACAGGCGACAGTAAAGTAACTTCCATAAAGGTAGTCTTTAAACTGTCTTAGCGCAGTAACTATAGCAAGGAGCTCTTGTTTAACGGTAGGGTAATTCCGTTGACTCTTATTATAAATCTTGCTAAAAGAATTGTATGTAGCGCGGTTTACCATTTATCGTTTGGTAAAGCACTCCACCTACCGCTCGATCTGAAGCGTCGGTTGCTACTTGGAATGGGACACCATCCACAGGGTACTGCATGATGGGTGCGTCCATTACTTTACTTTTGACTAGTTTAAATGCATCATCACATTCTTTAGTCCAAAGCTTTCCCAAAGGTCCTTTGTGCAGCCGTAGGTGACTGAAAGGCTTTAAGTAATGAGAAAGATGCGGTACCGAATCCGAGAAGAAGTTAACAAACCCACACACAGAGTTCACATCTCTTCCAGTAATTGGTGTTGATAAATCCAACAAAACTGTTTCTTGCCAGGATCAATTTCTACCCCTGCTGCAGATACTTTGTAGCCAAGTAAGTGTATAGTATCTTTAGCAAAAGAACACTTGTCTTCGTTAATCTTAAGTTTAGCATGATTAAGTCGCTTTAAGACTTCTTTAACGAGTTTAGCATGTTCATGTGCTGTCTTTGTAAAGATAACTATATCATCTAAATAGACTGATACGTTATACGACAGGTCCGCAAATAGTTCCATCATAACTTGTTGGAAGAAAGAAGGTAACATGTGTAAGCCTTCAGGTGCACCTTTAAACTGGTACTTCTTACCTTGCCAAGTAAAGGAAAAGTATTTCCTATGAGGCTCATATATCTGTAGTTGATGGAATGCAGCTTTTCAGTCTATCTTGGAAAAGATAGTCGCACCCTCCATTTTGCGTAGTATCTCGCTTATCTTAGGTAAGGGAAAACTATGTTGCGGAATTAGTTTGTTGATTGGCGACAGGTCTAGTACTACTCTTGTTTTACTAAACGTTCCATCAGATTTATATTGATCGACCGCTAAGAGAGCTAAGTTAACTGGGGTTGCATCATAATTGATTTCAATTAGACCCTGTTTTAACCAATCTTCGATTTGGGTTTTGACAACGTCTTTGTGTCTCCAACTCACGTAGTTATGTGAAGGACACTTTAACTTAGAGAAGTCGACGTTTGTTAAGTCAAGTCTAACGTACCCATTAGAGAACTTAAACATACACCAGTCAGTTATTGCAATCTTCCTGTTTTGTATAATTAAGTCCATAATTATATCGGTGAAGTGCGGAATCATATCCTTTGCTTCACCTTCCGGAGGTTTAGGTATCTTTAACATATTATCATCTGACTGATCTTTATTCGGGTCTAGCCCATTAGGCAGGCTCTAAGCCTGTGTAAACTTCGATGGAAATTACTAGGTTTCAAACTATATTAAACTAAAATACAATTTAGTCAGTTAGGATTTAGCAGTGGTAGCTTGTGTAAGAATGATCGGGACTGCCTCTTGTTAAGAGCCTAAATATCCTCGATCACACAGGGCGTACCTCTAGCTGTTCTTTATTGAATAATTTTCACTAGAAGTACTAAGTGTTCATGACCACATGCTAATTTGTAGATAGACATAATAGCGTAAGTCACGTTAATACATTAGCTGATATAAATAAAGTTCCATCTGAAGAAAAGTTAAAAAAAGAAAAAAAGACTTATTGGATTTTGGAGATTGGCGGAGGACCAAAATCTATAAGTAGTAGTTCGGAGATTATAAAATTTAGTTTATAATATCCTACATCTACTAATGTCTCAAATAGGTCCAAGTAGATGAGTCATACCAAATACTCAGGCTATTGGAGCCATCAAAGTGAATTCAGAACACTTTGGAAATATTGGAAAAAGAGCTTGTACTAAATTATTTAAAATACAAATAAAAACCAATGTATTATCTCAATTGATCTTGATATTTTAGACTGACCGGAGGCCGTATTTCTACATAGCCCCAGTAGCTTTTAGAACTACGAACGTACGTTAAGATACGATCTAGTTGGTAAAGCGAAAACCAAAGTAAAAAACGGTTTCGGTCATGGCTTATCGAGTAAGTATGTGCCTATATGTACGAGTTCAAGACTCATGTTGTACTCTATGTCGTTTAGTATTTGGTCCAGTAACCATTTCCGATGTAGGCGCCTTTACGTTTATTATTTGTGGTAAAGGTAATAGCCAAAGGCTGTTCTTCATTAAGTAGTGGATTTGAACAATTTTTCTGCACTGTTTGGTAAAGCAGATCAGAAAGTTTAGTCACGTAGGAAGTAGGTGGCAAATATAGAATTTCAGATCCATCAGGGTTTGTAGTCACCTGAGGAAGCCCTTTCGTTTATCTCATTGTGTTCTTATGTAAACGCTTATTCCATTTCTTATTAAAGATACGAAGAAAGTCACTTGAGATTCACGAAATGCATCGGAGGTTAGCCAAGCTACTGTTCTTAGAAGAGAGTTCGGTAACGTTGGCGTTTCGATTTATAATGTTAACGTAATCGCCGACTTTGAACTGAACAATGTTCTTAGTGTTATTCCATCGGTCATACGCTTTAAGTAGGACGCGATTCTTGTGCTCGAGTAAACAGGGGTAAACAACGTTCTGCATATGCTCGATCTTTTGTAGCCACGGGGTAGCGTGTTTCTCGGGCGCAGTTTTATCAAACGTTGCTTGTAATTCACTATAGCGGCCAAAGAAATAGTGAAACGGAGTGTTCCAGTTTGAGGATTCATGCAGTTATTCATTTGAGTCTGAACCCATTTCAAATGATAAGGCCACATATCCTCAACGTCGTCTAGTGCGGTACGCAAGAGTTTCTTAAGTTCTCTATGACGTGTCTCATTTGCACCCTGCGTTTGAGGTTTGTAAGGAACACCACGCCTATGGGTCATGCCTGATACGAGTATAAGTGCCTCCATTACGTCGGTACAAAACTCACTACCGTTATCAGAACATAGTACTCGGGGAAACCGAAGTCATTAAAGACGTGATAGCATAATTCTGCCACTGTTTGTGGACGTTTGTTCGGTATTGCATAAAGCAAGTTATAGCCCGAAGCCACACATAAGAAATGACAGATATATACATCGCCAGTATGCTTGGATCGCGGGAGTTTAACCAAATCGACTATGACTCGGCGCATCGGTTGGTCTTCTGTCACACTTTTAGGGGTGCCCAACCGTATCGCTTGATCTGGTTCTTTTCACAATCAGTACAGCGTCGGTATACTTCACGTATGGTTTCTTTCAGCGCCGGGTGATCAAGCCCTGCACGAATAGCCATTTTATAAGTATGCTCATATGCTCGATGCGTTAAATTATGTATAATTTTAACTCTACTTTCGAGCTCCTCTAAGTCAGTCAGATTCTGCGTAACGCTGGCTGGATGAACCATAGTCCTGTTGGAAAGGGCAACCTCAGTATCAGGAGGGTAGACTCCTGAGATACATAATTGACAACATTGGATTGTTGAAGTATCTTCTTCAGTTGTTTCGCAACTCCTGGCTGTTCTTTAAGCAGCGCTTTAAGTAGTTGAGTGCGAGCTTCAGGTTCTCTTAGAGTTTTGAGTCTTTGATCCATGGCCTTAGCTAGTTCCATGTTTTTACGATCTAATGCCGTTTCAATCGGCATTACCTCGACTGCAATCTTGTTGGGTGCATGTGTTGTACGAGTCTTGAGCTTTTGTTCAAACTCTTTAGACTCCTCTAGTTTAGCTAAGAATTCGGTTGAGGGTTTCCACTTAGTGGTACCTGCAGGACCGATGCGACAAACAATGGTGTGTTTCCAAGGCGTCTTCTTAATAGAATAGGATCCCTGATACAAGAACGTGTCGGTTTCACGGTCGACATAAATAGGTTCGTCTTGAATCATATTAATTAAATCACGTATCCATGGGTCGGAGTTACGTAAGGGACAACACAGCGTAATGGTAGATTTAGTAATATTAACATAATTTAACAACTGTGCGATAAGTTGACAAGGTGGGTTAGCCCACGCATTATGCTTTGATAAGTCAAGCTGAAATGCATCACCTTTAGGATGAGTCAACGACCTATATTCAGAAACCTGTTTGTTATGTTCTGCGGCGAACATATCAACAGTAAATGGACCCCATCGTGATTGAGCGAGGTTAAACCATTTCTTATTTAGCATCCAATCGGTTGCTAATAACTCTTTGACTGTTTTCTGGTAGTCGGGCACAAGTCGAGAGAGCATGTCAGGAAGATGGTTATGTATTCCTGGAATGTGTGTTATATTAAAAGCGAACTTGGCAATAATGTCATGCCAGCGGCTCACCAACTGTGAATCAGGGTTCATATCTTTTAAGTATGTTAAAGACTTTTGATCACAGGCGACAGTAAAGTAACTTCCATAAAGGTAGTCTTTAAACTGTCTTAGCGCAGTAACTATAGCAAGGAGCTCTTGTTTAACGGTAGGGTAATTCCGTTGACTCTTATTATAACTCTTGCTAAAGAATTGTATGTAGCGCGGTTTACCATTTATCGTTTGGTAAAGCACTCCACCTACCGCTCGATCTGAAGCGTCGGTTGCTACTTGGAATGGGACACCATCCACAGGGTACTGCATGATGGGTGCGTCCATTACTTTACTTTTGACTAGTTTAAATGCATCATCACATTCTTTAGTCCAAAGCTTTCCCAAAGGTCCTTTGTGCAGCCGTAGGTGACTGAAAGGCTTTAAGTAATGAGAAAGATGCGGTACCGAATCCGAGAAGAAGTTAACAAACCCACACACAGAGTTCACATCTCTTCCAGTAATTGGTGTTGATAAATCCAACAGAAACTGTTTCTTGCCAGGATCAATTTCTACCCCTGCAGATACTTTGTAGCCAAGTAAGTGTATAGTATCTTTAGCAAAAGAACACTTGTCTTCGTTAATCTTAAGTTTAGCATGATTAAGTCGCTTTAAGACTTCTTTAACGAGTTTAGCATGTTCATGTGCTGTCTTTGTAAAGATAACTATATCATCTAAATAGACTGATACGTTATACGACAGGTCCGCAAATAGTTCCATCATAACTTGTTGGAAGAAAGAAGGTAACATGTGTAAGCCTTCAGGTGCACCTTTAAACTGGTACTTCTTACCTTGCCAAGTAAAGGAAAAGTATTTCCTATGAGGCTCATATATCTGTAGTTGATGGAATGCAGCTTTTAAGTCTATCTTGGAAAGATAGTCGCACCCTCCATTTTGCGTAGTATCTCGCTTATCTTAGGTAAGGGAAAACTATGTTGCGGAATTAGTTTGTTGATTGGCGACAGGTCTAGTACTACTCTTGTTTTACTAAACGTTCCATCAGATTTATATTGATCGACCGCTAAGAGAGCTAAGTTAACTGGGGTTGCATCATAATTGATTTCATTAGACCCTGTTTTAACCAATCTTCGATTTGGGTTTTGACAACGTCTTTGTGTCTCCAACTCACGTAGTTATGTGAAGGACACTTTAACTTAGAAGTCGACGTTTGTTAAGTCAAGTCTAACGTACCCATTAGAGAACTTAAACATACACCAGTCAGTTATTGCAATCTTCCTGTTTTGTATAATTAAGTCCATAATTATATCGGTGAAGTGCGGAATCATATCCTTTGCTTCACCTTCCGGAGGTTTAGGTATCTTTAACATATTATCATCTGACTGATCTTTATTCGGGTCTAGCCCATTAGGCAGGCTCTAAGCCTGTGTAAACTTCGATGGAAATTACTAGGTTTCAAACTATATTAAACTAAAATACAATTTAGTCAGTTAGGATTTAGCAGTGGTAGCTTGTGTAAGAATGATCGGGACTGCCTCTTGTTAAGAGCCTAAATATCCTCGATCACACAGGGCGTACCTCTAGCTGTTCTTTATTGAATAATTTTCACTAGAAGTACTAAGTGTTCATGACCACATGCCTAATTTGTAGATAGACATAATAGCGTAAGTCACGTTAATACATTAGCTGATATAAATAAAGTTCCATCTGAAGAAAAGTTAAAAAGAAAAAAGACTTATTGGATTTTGGAGATTGGCGGGAGGACCAAAATCTATAAGTAGTAGTTAGGAGATTATAAATTTTGGTTTATAATATCCTACATCTACTAATGTCTCAAATAGGTCCAAGTAGATGAGTCATACCAAATACTCAGGCTATTGGAGCCATCAAAGTGAATTTAGAACACTTTGGAAATATTGGAAAAAGAGCTTGTACTAAATTATTTAAAATACAAAATAAAAAACCAATGTATTATCTCAATTGATCTTGATATTTTAGACTGACCGGAGGCCGTATTTCTACATCAGTAGCCAAGAAGACAGGTCGGCCCCAGTGCAAGTACTAGTTACCTTGAAGGAGTAATTACACACATTGAATGGTTCCAGGCTATTGCTGAACGGTTCGAACGTTATATCCAAACGAAGTCTAGGGAAGTGTGGTTCAAATATTCATCGCAATTCTTGACCACGCTGCAGAATTATCGCTCTGAGACTTGGAAGGATTTGGACCCGGAAGACGGTAAGGAGGGCTTTATGAAAAAATCTCCGAAGTATTGGGATCGATTCAAGTCATACATCCGGGGCATCCGTCAGTTCGTCAATGATGAGAACAATGGACGCCAGAAACGCTTAGCATCGGCATCCTTCGGCTGGTGGGCGTTTAGGAGTTTCGGGACTCCGAGGCCCGCTGCACACATGAACGAGTGCCAAAATTCTTGACCACAGCATGGATGTACTACTAATCCCACTTGTCAATTCCACTATCGCAGAATCAGAAGGCTTACCAAGCAAAGCATAATGCAAACCTCTTCTCACCTAACCCGCAAATCCCGGCAAACGCTAATCTTTCCTGCACCACTACAGCGACTATGAGAGCCATACCATATGTTCATACATTGTAATATACATACTTGTCATTTTTTGAAAAAATAATAATATTATCCTAATGAATTTTC
>LUCW03001393.1:0-40655 GCA_001586965.3 Sphaeroforma sirkka | reverse complement strand
GAGAATAGATGAGATAGGTCGGCGGACTATAAAAACGATCCACGTCAGCGTTAAGAGTAGAGACTTTCACTAAGAACATAAGAAAAGAAACAAGGACAGAAAGGACTAAAGACTGCTTATATTATCGTAAAACCTAAGAATAAAGCTACTACTACTATTTTATATGATTTTTTGCGCCAAAACTGTGAGAATTATTTTTTTAGGCCGACTTTTGGATTTGGAGTAAGGACCAATTTTGGGAAATTCTGAGGGACCTCTACTATAAGCGGCTGGAGGGGCCCTTCAAGGATTGTCTCGACTAACAGGGGATTGACGTTGATCAGGACGGCACTCTCTCTCAGCGAAAAGGAAGTGTGATAACGGCTGCCCAACTTTGGTAGGACCAGGTAAAATTCTGTAATCAGTGCGACTTTGTCGTACAGTTTACTAGGCTTAAAGGACTTGGGCTCTCCAGAAGACGTGCGGACACTTAACGTGGATTTATCCCATTGGATCGGTAACGGCGTTTGGAGACAGGTTATTAAGTTGAAACTCACTTTGTGGGAAAAGTAAGCGGCTTTATCGTTCTATAGCCCAGGGGTTGCTTGCGGCTCCGCTTTTTTAAACCTTCGCAAACGTTAGGGCCTATGAGTTAGTAACGTATCGGACACGTTGGGGTACGCCCAAGCTGCCATAGCTGAGGATCACTAAGAGAGCATAAACTAAGATATGTCGGGCCAAAAACACAGTACGCGCCAAACCAGCCGGCCCAATCGGCTGAACAGGTCTGGGCCCATAACATGGAGGCTGAGTTGGTACAAATTAGGGAGAATTTGGCCGGCCTGGCACAATATCAACAACAAGTTGTTAACTTATAGCAGCAAGTGAAGGGTGCCAACATGGCGCAATATCAACAACAGATTGCTGAGCTACAGCAACAAATACAACAACCGTTGGGCCGACCGCAACGAGCTGCAGTCGGGAGGCCACACTGAAGCTCAATAATCCTGACGTCTATGGAGGCAAGGCGGATGTATCGGCAGTGCAGGAATGGCTTTTACCGTATGGAGCAGATGTTTGCCGCGGAAGGAGTAAATCTGGGGCATGAGGTGCCAGAGCAAGGGAAAACTCCAGTATGCAAGCACGTTCTTGAGTGGCCGTGCTCTGGCGTGGTTCAGGAAGAACCAGGGCAGTATAGCGCAGTGGGCCGATCTCAGCCAGCGGATACAAGACATGTTTTTTGCCACATTAGGGCAGACCGGCGCTGTGCGAGCTTATACCGAAGTTTCAAGAGCTGTTACTTAATATACCAAACATGCAAGAAAACGAGGTTGTGGCCATATACATCAAGGACTTGACGACCAGTTGAAGATGGAGGTACGCTTGAGTTGGCTAACGAAGACAGCTTAGTAGAGGCAATGAAACTTGCAGACATTGCAGGTTCGATCATTCAGAAGTCACGTGGTGCACGTGACAAGGCATAGGGCTCGAGTCAGGCAGAGATAGAATGGTAGCAGAGACAAGTACAACAAGTGTGGGAAGGCTGGCCATTTTGACAAGGATTGTTTGTTTGACGGAGAGTTCCGAAGGTGTGGCAAGAAAGGCCACATGGCAACCGTATGCAAGCAGGCATGACGGAACAGGCTGATCGTACGACGGCTAGGAGATAGCAAAAAGAATTTGGCGAGAAGAGTTGCTAATTGACGGTCGTGCAGTATCGGCCATACTGGATAGTGGGGCTGAGGTAAACTTGTTACCAAAGGGCTGGGCTGGTCCAAAATCAAAGCTAGAAGATCTATCGGCAGCTGGAGAGAACTGGCTTGATGGGTTTGGTGGTCGTACCCGATCGTATGGACGGGTTGATCTCATGGTTGGATTTGCTGGCAACGAGAGTCAGCAGACATTCCATAGGGTTGACGCCAAGGTATTGGGAGGTTCCTTTACTTGGGTGGCCATGGATACGAGATTATGTGCTTAGGTCGTCGCTGACAGTCAGGACAAGAACAAACCAAGTATTGAAGTTCGAGAGGAAGACTTGGCTTGGGGACCATCGGAGTCGCCCAGGAACGAAATGCTTCATGCGGAAGAATGGATAACTTCGGTAATTCAGGATTTGCTGACAGAGGTTGCATGGATAGATGGCGAAAAGTTTACCATCACGGGGCTGAGCATGAGATCGTGTTACACGACGGTGCTAGCCCTGTTTACATATACTATGAGGAAAAGGAAAAATCCTCAAAAGAGAGAGGCCATCAGGACTGAAGTTCATCGTATGCTTAAGGAACACGTCATTGAGGAGTGTGTCTGGAAGACTGATTGGAACCTGCAGCCACTGGTAGTTCCTAAGAAGGAGCCTGGCACATGACGTTTTTTGTGCAAACAAATTTGGTGCCATTGAATCGGCAAGTAAAGTTTCGGTCGTTCCCAGTGCCGAAGGAAGAGGACTTGGTGCGGAGTGCATCGAAGTATAAATATTTCTTTAAGTTGGATATGGCACGTGGCTATTGGCAGGTGGAACTCGCACATGAGTCACGGAAGTACACCACGTTCAGTTTTGAAGGAAGCGATGTCGATACTTGAAGATGCCAATGGGGTTGGTTGATTCGGGATTTACATTCCAATCCCTGATAGAAGAGATTTTAAGAGATCTTGAAGGAGTCTTCATATATATATTGATGATGTCATCCTAGGATCTATGACCGAGGAAGGACACGTTACCTTACTGAAGAGGGTATTACGCAGACTAAAAGAACGGAATGTCAAGGTCCGTCTGTCGAAGTGTGAATTCATGAAGTTGAAGGTAGAGTTCCTTGGGCGGATTATTGGAAGTGGGTCCTCGTCAATTAAGGACGAGGCCACAGACTGTGCGGACAATGCGAATGCCCGATAGCAAAGAAGAGCTACAGTAGTCTATATGCCACAACTAACTGGTGGCATAGATATGTACCGGACTTCTCCTCAGTCTTAGAACCGTTGGCTAGACTTTTGACGAAGGAAGTAACTTTTGAATGGGGAGTAGAGAAACAGCGTGCGTGGGATAGGACTTAATATACCAAACATGCAAGAAAACGAGGTTGTGGCCATATATACATCAAGGACTTGACGACCAGTTGAAGATGGAGGTACGCTTGAAGTTGGCTAACGAAGACAGCTTAGTAGAGGCAATGAAACTTGCAGACATTGCAGGTTCGATCATTCAGAAGTCACGTGGTGCACGTGACAAGGCATAGGAGCTCGAGTCAGGGCAGAGATAGAATGGTAGCAGAGACAAGTACAACAAGTGTGGGAAGGCTGGCCATTTTGACAAGGATTGTTTGTTTGACGGAGAGTTCCGAAGGTGTGGCAAGAAAGGCCACATGGCAACCGTATGCAAGCAGGCATGACGGAACGGGCTGATCGTACGACGGCTAGGAGATAGCAAAAGAATTTGGCGAGAAGAGTTGCTAATTGACGGTCGTGCAGTATCGGCCATACTGGATAGTGGGGCTGAGGTAAACTTGTTACCAAAGGGCTGGGCTGGTCCAAAATCAAAGCTAGAAGATCTATCGGCAGCTGGAGAGAACTGGCTTGATGGGTTTGGTGGTCGTACCCGATCGTATGGACGGGTTGATCTCATGGTTGGATTTGCTGGCAACGAGAGTCAGCAGACATTCCATAGGGTTGACGCCAAGGTATTGGGAGGTTCCTTTACTTGGGTGGCCATGGATACGAGATTATGTGCTTAGGTCGTCGCTGACAGTCAGGACAAGAACAAACCAAGTATTGAAGTTCGAGGAAGACTTGGCTTGGGGACCATCAGGAGTCGCCCAGGAACGAAATGCTTCATGCGGAAGAATGGATAACTTCGGTAATTCAGGATTTGCTGACAGAGGTTGCATGGATAGATGGCGAAAAGTTTACCATCACGGGGGGCTGAGCATGAGATCGTGTTACACGACGGTGCTAGCCCTGTTTACATATACTATGAGGAAAAAAAATCCTCAAAAGAGAGAGAGGCCATCAGGACTGAAGTTCATCGTATGCTTAAGGAACACGTCATTGAGGAGTGTGTCTGGAAGACTGATTGGAACCTGCAGCCACTGGTAGTTCTAAGAAGGAGCCTGGCACATGACGTTTTTGTGCAAATTTGGTGCCATTGAATCGGCAAGTAAAGTTTCGGTCGTTCCCAGTGCCGAAGGAAGAGGACTTGGTGCGGAGTGCATCGAAGTATAAATATTTCTTTAAGTTGGATATGGCACGTGGCTATTGGCAGGTGGAACTCGCACATGAGTCACGGAAGTACACCACGTTCAGTTTTGAAGGAAGCGATGTCGATACTTGAAGATGCCAATGGGGTTGGTTGATTCGGGATTTACATTCCAATCCCTGATAGAAGAGATTTTAAGAGATCTTGAAGGAGTCTTCATATATATATTGATGATGTCATCCTAGGATCTATGACCGAGGAAGGACACGTTACCTTACTGAAGAGGGTATTACGCAGACTAAAAGAACGGAATGTCAAGGTCCGTCTGTCGAAGTGTGAATTCATGAAGTTGAAGGTAGAGTTCCTTGGGCGGATTATTGGAAGTGGGTCCTCGTCAATTAAGGACGAGGCCGCACAGACTGTGCGGACAATGCGAATGCCCGATAGCAAAGAAGAGCTACGTAGTCTATATGCCACAACTAACTGGTGGCATAGATATGTACCGGACTTCTCCTCAGTCTTAGAACCGTTGGCTAGACTTTTGACGAAGGAAGTAACTTTTGAATGGGGAGTAGAGAAACAGCGTGCGTGGGATAGGTTCCTCGAGGTGTTGGATCAGGCACCAGCGTTAGCTTCACCACAAGAGAATGACGTGCTAATACTACGCACAGACGCTAGTAGGATGGGCTGTGGGGCAGCACTGTACGTTACTAGAACCGAAGATGTAGTACCGGTATCCTTTGCATCGACATGATGGAACCCAGCGCAGCAGTTGTATTCGATCACAGAGTTAGAGGCATTAGCTGTCGTCTGGGCTTTTGATCGCTGGTCGATTATACTTGATTGACCACCTGGTCAAGTCTATGTAGAAATCGACCATTTGCCGTTGTTAGGACTCTGGAAGCGTTTGGGTGATGATGATACTGTGCGAGGGCGGCAAATTCGACGTTGGTTCCTACAATTACAAAACTTCAACTTTACACTTTCATAAGTCAAGGGGTAAAGAAATGGGTGACATGGATATATTATTTAGACTCACCGGGATTGATGCGGTTGCTGTGGTGATGACGTTGCTAGGTGACGGGGATAAACCAACCACAGATGAGCTACTACTCGAGCTACATCAGGATCTTGCTCACGTTGGTTACAAGAGATTGGCTGACTTTTACCGAAAGGTCACCAATGAAGAAATGAAGGAGCAAGAATGCCGCAGGGTGATTTAGAATTGCAGGCCATGTGCACTTATGCGACGCGACATGGCTCGAGGGTTACCTGCTACTGTCGTAGAAGCCTGGTACTTCATGCAGCGAATTCACGTGGATGTGTTCTATATCGCGCGCAATCAGAAACAGGGCACTCGGATGATCGTGCTAGCGCAAGATAAGTTCACAAAGTGGATTGGGGCCATGAGTTGTCGAACAGGGCATCTCTGGTTACTTTGAGGGTAGTCATCGATATGTTGCTACTATTTGGGATACCCAATGAAATTGTTGTTAACTCAGGCAAAGAGTTCGATATCAGCGATTGTGTTGGATTTTGGGCTCGATTGGGGTACATGTCCATGTTACCACAGTTAAGCGTCACGAGGCCAATCGTACTAAAAAAAAGGACTGGTTGAACAAGAGTTTAGCCTCTCGTACGGCGAAGGATATATGGGAGGTGATACTCGCATATAACCAAACAGTTCATGCGGGATCTGATTGTTTGCCAATTGAACTAGTGATGCGGGGTCAAGACGAGACCTCATGGAAAATCTTGTATTTGGCCCGCAAGAATTTGCTGAAGGCACAAGCGAAACACATTGCAAATGCCACAGCAACTGCAACCGAGCTTGAGCCGCTCGAGGTTGGTAACATTGTGTGGAATTGTTGAGACTCCAACTGCGTGGGTTGAAAACGACTTATTCGTAGTCCGTGGCCCGTATGTTTTTACGAGGTGGTCGAACTGTGAGAGCCCATCGTGAACAGCTCAAGCAAGCCGTCGGTGTAAACTTCGATGGAAATTACTAGGTTTCAAACTATATTAAACTAAAATACAATTTAGTCAGTTAGGATTTAGCAGTGGTAGCTTGTGTAAGAATGATCGGGACTGCCTCTTGTTAAGAGCCTAAATATCCTCGATCACACAGGGCGTACCTCTAGCTGTTCTTTATTGAATAGTTTTCACTAGAAGTACTAAATGTTCATGACCACTTGCCTAATTTGTAAATAGACATAATAACGTAAGTCACGTTAATACATTAGCTGATATAAATAAAGTTCCATCTGAAGAAAAGTTAAAAAAAGAAAAAGACTTATTGGATTTTGGAGATTGGCGGGAGGACCAAAATCTATAAGTAGTAGTTCGGAGATTATAAAATTTAGTTTATAATATCCTACATCTACTAATGTCTCAAATAGGTCCAAGTAGATGAGTCATACCAAATACTCAGGCTATTGGAGCCATCAAAGTGAATTCAGAACACTTTGGAAATATTGGAAAAAGAGCTTGTACTAAATTATTTAAAATACAAATAAAAACCAATGTATTATCTCAATTGATCTTGATATTTTAGACTGACCGGAGGCCGTATTTCTACATAGCCCCCAGTAGCTTTTAGAACTACGAACGTACGTTAAGATACGATCTAGTTGGTAAAGCGAAAACCAAAGTAAAAAACGGTTTCGGTCATGGCTTATCGAGTAAGTATGTGCCTATATGTACGAGTTCAAGACTCATGTTGTACTCTATGTCGTTTAGTATTTGGTCCAGTAACCATTTCCGATGTAGGCGCCTTACGTTTATTATTTGGTAAGGTAATAGCCAAAGGCTGTTCTTCATTAGTAAGTAAGTTTGAACAATTTTCTGCACTGTTGGTAAGCAGATCAGAAAGTTTAGTCACGTAGGAAGTAGGTGGCAAATAGGGAATTTCAGATCCATCAGGGTTTGTAGTCACCTGAGGAAACCCTTTTCGTTTATCTCGTGTGTTCTTATGTAAACGCTTATTCCATTTCTTATTAAAGATACGAAGAAAGTCGCGAGATTCACGAAATGCATCGGAGGTTAGCCAAGCTACTGTCCCATCCATGAAACGGGTCTTGTAGTAAGTGTAACCGTCTTCGGATGTTTTATCAATTATATCTTTGACTTGTGACTCCATAACTGGTACATCAGAATCAAATGAGCGAGCGAATGAGAGTTCGGAGGTAGGGATACGGTGAGTGCCTAGATTGGTTGCGCTAGTACCATCAATGTTATTCACTTCGTAAGTATCACTCTTCTCATCATCATGGTAGGAAATAACAAAAGGTCCTATCGTCTTAGAAGAGAGTTCGGTAACGTTGGCGTTTCGATTTATAATGTTAACGTAATCGCCGACTTTGAACTGAACAATGTTCTTAGTGTTATTTCATCGGTCATACGCTTTAAGTAGAACGCGATTCTTGTGCTCGAGTAAACAGGGGTAAACAACGTTCTGCATATGCTCGATCTTTTGTAGCCACGGGGTAGCGTGTTTCTCGGGCGCAGTTTTATCAAACGTTGCTTGTAATTCACTATAGCGGCCAAAGAAATAGTGAAACGGGAGTGTTCCAGTTTGAGGATTCATGCAGTTATTCATTTGAGTCTGAACCCATTTCAAATGATAAGGCCACATATCCTCAACGTCGTCTAGTGCGGTACGCAAGAGTTTCTTAAGTTCTCTATGACGTGTCTCATTTGCACCCTGCGTTTGAGGTTTGTAAGGAACACCACGCCTATGGGTCATGCCTGATACGAGTATAAGTGCCTCCATTACGTCGGTACAAAACTCACTACCGTTATCAGAACATAGTACTCGGGGAAACCGAAGTCATTAAAGACGTGATAGCATAATTCTGCCACTGTTTGTGGACGTTTGTTCGGTATTGCATAAAGCAAGTTATAGCCCGAAGCCACATAAGAAATGACAGATATATACATCGCCAGTATGCTTGGATCGCGGGAGTTTAACCAAATCGACTATGACTCGGCGCATCGGTTGGTCTTCTGTCACACTTTTTTTAGGGGTGCCCAACCGTATCGCTTGATCTGGTTCTTTTCACAATCAGTACAGCGTCGGTATACTTCACGTATGGTTTCTTTCAGCGCCGGGTGATCAAGCCCTGCACGAATAGCCATTTTATAAGTATGCTCATATGCTCGATGCGTTAAATTATGTATAATTTTAACTCTACTTTCGAGCTCCTCTAAGTCAGTCAGATTCTGCGTAACGCTGGCTGGATGAACCATAGTCCTGTTGGAAAGGGCAACCTCAGTATCAGGAGGGTAGACTCCTGAGATACATAATTGACAACATTGGATTGTTGAAGTATCTTCTTCAGTTGTTTCGCAACTCCTGGCTGTTCTTTAAGCAGCGCTTTAAGTAGTTGAGTGCGAGCTTCAGGTTCTCTTAGAGTTTTGAGTCTTTGATCCATGGCCTTAGCTAGTTCCATGTTTTTTACGATCTAATGCCGTTTCAATCGGCATTACCTCGACTGCAATCTTGTTGGGTGCATGTGTTGTACGAGTCTTGAGCTTTTGTTCAAACTCTTTGGAGCTCCTCTAGTTTAACTAAGAATTCGGTTGAGGGTTTCCACTTAGTGATACCTGCAGGACCGATGCGATAAACAATGGTGTGTTTCCAAGGCGTCTTCTTAATAGAATAGGATCCCTGATACAAGAACGTGTCGGTTTCACGGTCGACATAAATAGGTTCGTCTTGAATCATATTAATTAAATCACGTATCCATGGGTCGGAGTTACGTAAGGGACAACACAGCGTAATGGTAGATTTAGTAATATTAACATAATTTAACAACTGTGCGATAAGTTGACAAGGTGGGTTAGCCCACGCATTATGCTTTGATAAGTCAAGCTGAAATGCATCACCTTTAGGATGAGTCAACGACCTATATTCAGAAACCTGTTTGTTATGTTCTGCGGCGAACATATCAACAGTAAATGGACCCCATCGTGATTGAGCGAGGTTAAACCATTTCTTATTTAGCATCCAATCGGTTGCTAATAACTCTTTGACTGTTTTCTGGTAGTCGGGCACAAGTCGAGAGAGCATGTCAGGAAGATGGTTATGTATTCCTGGAATGTGTGTTATATTAAAAGCGAACTTGGCAATAATGTCATGCCAGCGGCTCACCAACTGTGAATCAGGGTTCATATCTTTTGAGTATGTTAAAGACTTTTGATCACAGGCGACAGTAAAGTAACTTCCATAAAGGTAGTCTTTAAACTGTCTTAGCGCAGTAACTATAGCAAGGAGCTCTTGTTTAACGGTAGGGTAATTCCGTTGACTCTTATTATAAATCTTGCTAAAGAATTGTATGTAGCGCGGTTTACCATTTATCGTTTGGTAAAGCACTCCACCTACCGCTCGATCTGAAGCGTCGGTTGCTACTTGGAATGGGACACCATCCACAGGGTACTGCATGATGGGTGCGTCCATTACTTTACTTTTGACTAGTTTAAATGCATCATCACATTCTTTAGTCCAAAGCTTTCCCAAAGGTCCTTTGTGCAGCCGTAGGTGACTGAAAGGCTTTAAGTAATGAGAAAGATGCGGTACCGAATCCGAGAAGAAGTTAACAAACCCACACACAGAGTTCACATCTCTTCCAGTAATTGGTGTTGATAAATCCAACAAAACTGTTTCTTGCCAGGATCAATTTCTACCCCTGCTGCAGATACTTTGTAGCCAAGTAAGTGTATAGTATCTTTAGCAAAGAACACTTGTCTTCGTTAATCTTAAGTTTAGCATGATTAAGTCGCTTTAAGACTTCTTTAACGAGTTTAGCATGTTCATGTGCTGTCTTTGTAAAGATAACTATATCATCTAAATAGACTGATACGTTATACGACAGGTCCGCAAATAGTTCCATCATAACTTGTTGGAAGAAAGAAGGTAACATGTGTAAGCCTTCAGGTGCACCTTTAAACTGGTACTTCTTACCTTGCCAAGTAAAGGAAAAGTATTTCCTATGAGGCTCATATATCTGTAGTTGATGGAATGCAGCTTTTCAGTCTATCTTGGAAAAGATAGTCGCACCCTCCATTTTGCGTAGTATCTCGCTTATCTTAGGTAAGGGAAAACTATGTTGCGGAATTAGTTTGTTGATTGGCGACAGGTCTAGTACTACTCTTGTTTTACTAAACGTTCCATCAGATTTATATTGATCGACCGCTAAGAGAGCTAAGTTAACTGGGGTTGCATCATAATTGATTTCAATTAGACCCTGTTTTAACCAATCTTCGATTTGGGTTTTGACAACGTCTTTGTGTCTCCAACTCACGTAGTTATGTGAAGGACACTTTAACTTAGAGAAGTCGACGTTTGTTAAGTCAAGTCTAACGTACCCATTAGAGAACTTAAACATACACCAGTCAGTTATTGCAATCTTCCTGTTTTGTATAATTAAGTCCATAATTATATCGGTGAAGTGCGGAATCATATCCTTTGCTTCACCTTCCGGAGGTTTAGGTATCTTTAACATATTATCATCTGACTGATCTTTATTCGGGTCTAGCCCATTAGGCAGGCTCTAAGCCTGTGTGTAAACTTCGATGGAAATTACTAGGTTTCAAACTATATTAAACTAAAATACA
Organism: Sphaeroforma sirkka; assembly: GCA_001586965.3. Taxonomy (NCBI): domain Eukaryota; class Ichthyosporea; order Ichthyophonida; genus Sphaeroforma; species Sphaeroforma sirkka. The sequence continues at coordinate 29,875 of LUCW03001393.1, read as the reverse complement.
ATTTAGTCAGTTAGGATTTAGCAGTGGTAGCTTGTGTAAGAATGATCGGGACTGCCTCTTGTTAAGAGCCTAAATATCCTCGATCACACAGGGCGTACCTCTAGCTGTTCTTTATTGAATAATTTTCACTAGAAGTACTAAGTGTTCATGACCACATGCCTAATTTGTAGATAGACATAATAGCGTAAGTCACGTTAATACATTAGCTGATATAAATAAAGTTCCATCTGAAGAAAAGTTAAAAAAAAGAAAAAAAAGACTTATTGGATTTTGGAGATTGGCGGGAGGACCAAAATCTATAAGTAGTAGTTCGGAGATTATAAAATTTAGTTTATAATATCCTACATCTACTAATGTCTCAAATAGGTCCAAGTAGATGAGTCATACCAAATACTCAGGCTATTGGAGCCATCAAAGTGAATTCAGAACACTTTGGAAATATTGGAAAAAGAGCTTGTACTAAATTATTTAAAATACAAATAAAAAACCAATGTATTATCTCAATTGATCTTGATATTTTAGACTGACCGGAGGCCGTATTTCTACATAGCCCCCAGTAGCTTTTAGAACTACGAACGTACGTTAAGATACGATCTAGTTGGTAAAGCGAAAACCAAAGTAAAAAACGGTTTCGGTCATGGCTTATCGAGTAAGTATGTGCCTATATGTACGAGTTCAAGACTCATGTTGTACTCTATGTCGTTTAGTATTTGGTCCAGTAACCATTTCCGATGTAGGCGCCTTACGTTTATTATTTGGTAAGGTAATAGCCAAAGGCTGTTCTTCATTAGTAAGTAAGTTTGAACAATTTTCTGCACTGTTGGTAAGCAGATCAGAAAGTTTAGTCACGTAGGAAGTAGGTGGCAAATAGGGAATTTCAGATCCATCAGGGTTTGTAGTCACCTGAGGAAACCCTTTTCGTTTATCTCGTGTGTTCTTATGTAAACGCTTATTCCATTTCTTATTAAAGATACGAAGAAAGTCGCGAGATTCACGAAATGCATCGGAGGTTAGCCAAGCTACTGTCCCATCCATGAAACGGGTCTTGTAGTAAGTGTAACCGTCTTCGGATGTTTTATCAATTATATCTTTGACTTGTGACTCCATAACTGGTACATCAGAATCAAATGAGCGAGCGAATGAGAGTTCGGAGGTAGGGATACGGTGAGTGCCTAGATTGGTTGCGCTAGTACCATCAATGTTATTCACTTCGTAAGTATCACTCTTCTCATCATGGTAGGAAATAACAAAAGGTCCTATCGTCTTAGAAGAGAGTTCGGTAACGTTGGCGTTTCGATTTATAATGTTAACGTAATCGCCGACTTTGAACTGAACAATGTTCTTAGTGTTATTTCATCGGTCATACGCTTTAAGTAGAACGCGATTCTTGTGCTCGAGTAAACAGGGGTAAACAACGTTCTGCATATGCTCGATCTTTTGTAGCCACGGGGTAGCGTGTTTCTCGGGCGCAGTTTTATCAAACGTTGCTTGTAATTCACTATAGCGGCCAAAGAAATAGTGAAACGGGAGTGTTCCAGTTTGAGGATTCATGCAGTTATTCATTTGAGTCTGAACCCATTTCAAATGATAAGGCCACATATCCTCAACGTCGTCTAGTGCGGTACGCAAGAGTTTCTTAAGTTCTCTATGACGTGTCTCATTTGCACCCTGCGTTTGAGGTTTGTAAGGAACACCACGCCTATGGGTCATGCCTGATACGAGTATAAGTGCCTCCATTACGTCGGTACAAAACTCACTACCGTTATCAGAACATAGTACTCGGGGGAAAACCGAAGTCATTAAAGACGTGATAGCATAATTCTGCCACTGTTTGTGGACGTTTGTTCGGTATTGCATAAAGCAAGTTATAGCCCGAAGCCACACATAAGAAATGACAGATATATACATCGCCAGTATGCTTGGATCGCGGGAGTTTAACCAAATCGACTATGACTCGGCGCATCGGTTGGTCTTCTGTCACACTTTTAGGGGTGCCCAACCGTATCGCTTGATCTGGTTCTTTTCACAATCAGTACAGCGTCGGTATACTTCACGTATGGTTTCTTTCAGCGCCGGGTGATCAAGCCCTGCACGAATAGCCATTTTATAAGTATGCTCATATGCTCGATGCGTTAAATTATGTATAATTTTAACTCTACTTTCGAGCTCCTCTAAGTCAGTCAGATTCTGCGTAACGCTGGCTGGATGAACCATAGTCCTGTTGGAAAGGGCAACCTCAGTATCAGGAGGGTAGACTCCTGAGATACATAATTGACAACATTGGATTGTTGAAGTATCTTCTTCAGTTGTTTCGCAACTCCTGGCTGTTCTTTAAGCAGCGCTTTAAGTAGTTGAGTGCGAGCTTCAGGTTCTCTTAGAGTTTTGAGTCTTTGATCCATGGCCTTAGCTAGTTCCATGTTTTTACGATCTAATGCCGTTTCAATCGGCATTACCTCGACTACAATCTTGTTGGGTGCATGTGTTGTACGAGTCTTGAGCTTTTGTTCAAACTCTTTGGACTCCTCTAGTTTAACTAAGAATTCGGTTGAGGGTTTCCACTTAGTGATACCTGCAGGACCGATGCGATAAACAATGGTGTGTTTCCAAGGCGTCTTCTTAATAGAATAGGATCCCTGATACAAGAACGTGTCGGTTTCACGGTCGACATAAATAGGTTCGTCTTGAATCATATTAATTAAATCACGTATCCATGGGTCGGAGTTACGTAAGGGACAACACAGCGTAATGGTAGATTTAGTAATATTAACATAATTTAACAACTGTGCGATAAGTTGACAAGGTGGGTTAGCCCACGCATTATGCTTTGATAAGTCAAGCTGAAATGCATCACCTTTAGGATGAGTCAACGACCTATATTCAGAAACCTGTTTGTTATGTTCTGCGGCGAACATATCAACAGTAAATGGACCCCATCGTGATTGAGCGAGGTTAAACCATTTCTTATTTAGCATCCAATCGGTTGCTAATAACTCTTTGACTGTTTTCTGGTAGTCGGGCACAAGTCGAGAGAGCATGTCAGGAAGATGGTTATGTATTCCTGGAATGTGTGTTATATTAAAAGCGAACTTGGCAATAATGTCATGCCAGCGGCTCACCAACTGTGAATCAGGGTTCATATCTTTTGAGTATGTTAAAGACTTTTGATCACAGGCGACAGTAAAGTAACTTCCATAAAGGTAGTCTTTAAACTGTCTTAGCGCAGTAACTATAGCAAGGAGCTCTTGTTTAACGGTAGGGTAATTCCGTTGACTCTTATTATAAATCTTGCTAAAGAATTGTATGTAGCGCGGTTTACCATTTATCGTTTGGTAAAGCACTCCACCTACCGCTCGATCTGAAGCGTCGGTTGCTACTTGGAATGGGACACCATCCACAGGGTACTGCATGATGGGTGCGTCCATTACTTTACTTTTGACTAGTTTAAATGCATCATCACATTCTTTAGTCCAAAGCTTTCCCAAAGGTCCTTTGTGCAGCCGTAGGTGACTGAAAGGCTTTAAGTAATGAGAAAGATGCGGTACCGAATCCGAGAAGAAGTTAACAAACCCACACACAGAGTTCACATCTCTTCCAGTAATTGGTGTTGATAAATCCAACAAAACTGTTTCTTGCCAGGATCAATTTCTACCCCTGCTGCAGATACTTTGTAGCCAAGTAAGTGTATAGTATCTTTAGCAAAAGAACACTTGTCTTCGTTAATCTTAAGTTTAGCATGATTAAGTCGCTTTAAGACTTCTTTAACGAGTTTAGCATGTTCATGTGCTGTCTTTGTAAAGATAACTATATCATCTAAATAGACTGATACGTTATACGACAGGTCCGCAAATAGTTCCATCATAACTTGTTGGAAGAAAGAAGGTAACATGTGTAAGCCTTCAGGTGCACCTTTAAACTGGTACTTCTTACCTTGCCAAGTAAAGGAAAAGTATTTCCTATGAGGCTCATATATCTGTAGTTGATGGAATGCAGCTTTTCAGTCTATCTTGGAAAAGATAGTCGCACCCTCCATTTTGCGTAGTATCTCGCTTATCTTAGGTAAGGGAAAACTATGTTGCGGAATTAGTTTGTTGATTGGCGACAGGTCTAGTACTACTCTTGTTTTACTAAACGTTCCATCAGATTTATATTGATCGACCGCTAAGAGAGCTAAGTTAACTGGGGTTGCATCATAATTGATTTCAATTAGACCCTGTTTTAACCAATCTTCGATTTGGGTTTTGACAACGTCTTTGTGTCTCCAACTCACGTAGTTATGTGAAGGACACTTTAACTTAGAGAAGTCGACGTTTGTTAAGTCAAGTCTAACGTACCCATTAGAGAACTTAAACATACACCAGTCAGTTATTGCAATCTTCCTGTTTTGTATAATTAAGTCCATAATTATATCGGTGAAGTGCGGAATCATATCCTTTGCTTCACCTTCCGGAGGTTTAGGTATCTTTAACATATTATCATCTGACTGATCTTTATTCGGGTCTAGCCCATTAGGCAGGCTCTAAGCCTGTGTAAACTTCGATGGAAATTACTAGGTTTCAAACTATATTAAACTAAAATACAATTTAGTCAGTTAGGATTTAGCAGTGGTAGCTTGTGTAAGAATGATCGGGACTGCCTCTTGTTAAGAGCCTAAATATCCTCGATCACACAGGGCGTACCTCTAGCTGTTCTTTATTGAATAATTTTCACTAGAAGTACTAAGTGTTCATGACCACATGCCTAATTTGTAGATAGACATAATAGCGTAAGTCACGTTAATACATTAGCTGATATAAATAAAGTTCCATCTGAAGAAAAGTTAAAAAAAGAAAAAGACTTATTGGATTTTGGAGATTGGCGGGAGGACCAAAATCTATAAGTAGTAGTTAGGAGATTATAAATTTTAGTTTATAATATCCTACATCTACTAATGTCTCAAATAGGTCCAAGTAGATGAGTCATACCAAATACTCAGGCTATTGGAGCCATCAAAGTGAATTTAGAACACTTTGGAAATATTGGAAAAAGAGCTTGTACTAAATTATTTAAAATACAAATAAAAACCAATGTATTATCTCAATTGATCTTGATATTTTAGACTGACCGGAGGCCGTATTTCTACATCAGTAGCCAAGAAGACAGGTCGGCCCCAGTGCAAGTACTAGTTACCTTGAAGGAGTAATTACACACATTTGAATGGTTCCAGGCTATTGCTGAACGGTTCGAACGTTATATCCAAACGAAGTCTAGGGAAGTGTGGTTCAAATATTCATCGCAATTCTTGACCACGCTGCAGAATTATCGCTCTGAGACTTGGAAGGATTTGGACCCGGAAGACGGTAAGGAGGGCTTTATGAAAAAATCTCCGAAGTATTGGGATCGATTCAAGTCATACATCCGGGGCATCCGTCAGTTCGTCAATGATGAGAACAATGGACGCCAGAAACGCTTAGCATCGGCACATCCTTCGGCTGGTGGGCGTTTAGGAGTTTCGGGACTCCGAGGCCCGCTGCACACATGAACGAGTGCCAAAAAATTCTTGACCGCAGCATGGATGTACTACTAATCCCACTTGTCAATTCCACTATCGCAGAATCAGAAGGCTTACCAAGCAAAGCATAATGCAAACCTCTTCTCACCTAACCCGCAAATCCCGGCAAACGCTAATCTTTCCTGCACCACTACAGCGACTATGAGAGCCATACCATATGTTCATACATTGTAATATACATACTTGTCATTTTTTGAAAAAATAATAATATTATCCCTAATGAATTTTCGAGACTCTTCGGTACACTGAATTTTGGCAGGTCCCGAATGATGAGTCATGATTCCGGAAATTCATATTGGGTTTTTCTTTCAGGGCCCAAGCCAGGGTTAAAGGTATATAACCAGGCCCGTCATTCTCATGGGTCATACTTAAAATTGTCTATGTATATTCACGAACAGAGCAAAAGTGCCTACGAATATACATAGACGATGACGCCATGAGAAAGTTCGAGAACTTCGTAGCAGAGGGTTTTCTAGGCCCGTGCCTTTCCCTCTCACTACGAGTGTTATAGTTATAGTTAATAGCCTAGGATGTTAGTAGTACAAGTTCGCTCGAGAATAGATAGAGATAGGTCCCGGCGGACTATAAAGGCAGTCCACGTCCAGCGTTAGAGTGGAGGCTTTCACTAAGAACATAAGAAAAACAAGGACGAAGAGGACTAAAGACTGCTTATATCGTAAACCTAAGAATAAAGCTACTACTACCGAATTTTGGGATTTTATGATTTTTTGGCGCCAAAACTGGGGATAATCATCTTCTGGGCTGACGTTTGGATTTGGAGAGTAAGGACCGAATTTTGGGAAATTCGAGGCACCTTGTATAAAAAATCAAATAAACACGGGTAGGGCGCCGCGGAGACCAAAAACGTTTATTCAAAGAGGGTCGCTAAGAACTCACGCTTTCTCCCTCACTTTCACTCAACAATCAAAACACAAACATAGTTCAGTCACACACGGGACGGACCCACAAAAGTATGCTCTAATTTTTTAAAACAAAAATTTCATTTAGGAACCCTCGGGGGTCTCTTTGGGGCCTTTGAAAAAAAAATCCATTTAGGATTCCTCGGAGGCCGGGGGCCTCCAAATGGGGAATAAGCGTTCCAGACAGATTTCAAGTTCAATAAAAGAAATAGGGACTCTACAGCTACGCTTTCGGCGATAAAAACAAAATATATACATACGGCCATTTATCACTAAAAACTTTAGCTATTAGGTCTCTCAGAACTTTATTTATGCAAATAAGATATAAAGCGAAGATTTTTATGCCCATTTGAGACCCTGTACATTAGTATATAAAGGCCCAATACAATAATCACGATGTGATACCAGCAGTAGAAGAAATAAGGTTATAGGGGACTTCCCGCCCCCCCCCCCCACCCCCAACAACAACAACATTATTTTGGAAATCTGGACCGAACCGTGAACCAAAATTTAAGTTGCACTTTTAAAACACCATTGGGCGCACATTCCCAAAAGAAACAAGGGACAAGGGACACGGGTACGAAAACCCAAAATTAAAAATTAACGTAAAAGAAAACGAGCAGTCGAACCCCCCCTACCCCCCATCCCCGCACAACAACCATTTTTTTTTTTTTGGAAATCTGGACCCAAACGTGTGAACCAAAATTGAAGTTGCAGTTTAACCATCATGCGGCGCGCTTTCGCAAAACAAAAGGGAACAAAAACCCAAAAATAAAAATAAATATTTCTCCCTCTATTCAGAGTTTTTAGTTTTCCACCGACGTCAGCGGTGTTCTATTTATTTAGTCACAGTACAGTATTTTTGAAAATAGAAATACATTAATATTTAGACAGAGGTGAGGACAGGTCTATTTAAATACTCTTCTGACTCTCTCTCTCAGCGCGTAGAGTGTATTTTTTTTTGACTCTACAATCTTTGTTTAAAAAAAATAATCAAATACCCATAAATAAATGCACTATGTACTGACTACAGTCTAAATACAGTAGTACAGTCTGTAACTTTGTTACTCTGAGAGAGTTTGTTAATTGTTACACAGTAACACACACACGGGTGACCGGGTGAGTGCGGTAACTGTGAGTCAGCCCGTGAGGCCGTGACAGGCTAACAACCGCCTGACAGGGGAGTCTGCAGAGTGCAGTAAATAGTAAATACTGCTAAAAATTGCTAATCACTAATCAGAATTCAGATATTCAGAATGGCATCCTTTTTTTAATTGTGAGAATGTGAATATAAAAATAAATGAATAGCCACTCTAGCTTGCTGGCTACTGGCTACTGATTACTGAATATACACTACGCCCTTCGCCCTACTGTGACTAGTGATTACTTTTAAAATTTTAAAGTCTATTTTTAAATACACTCTACAATCTACAGAGTACAACATGAGACCTATTACCTTTAAAAGTAGTTAAAAATATAGAAAGAGTTTTATTTGTTTCAAAATAATACACCTATCGACCATTGGATATGTTAATTTCGTTGTACGAATCTACAATGACGTGATTGACGGGTATTTGAATGATTGCCTTTTTTTTTAAACATATGAGTTTTAAATTGTATTTCTATTGGATTCATTCTTTTAAATCGAATCGCATCTTGCTAAAATTAGCTCGTTGTGAAAGTGGCCTGGAACGAGTTTGCAAATTGCACCCCACGTAGAGTGGCGTAGAGTGGCGTAGAGTCGTAGACTCGTAGACCGTAGAAATCACCGTATGCGTGAAATTTAAAAAAAAATGGAACCCTATTTGTTTTTTGTTTGTTAAAAAAACAACAAAATTTCTTAACCTGTTTCTGGGTAAAAATGTTTATTTAATTTTTATTCTCATTTCGAATGTCTTTGTACGGCACTGATGACAATAAAACTATTAACCATCTCAGGCTCAGTTCCTACCAGGCTCGTACTTCTACTTTTTTGAGTTTACTTTGCTTTTTTTTAAATTGTAATTAACGTGATTTTAGCCCATTTATTGCACTTCGTGTATTAGTTCCTTTTCGGCCTCGGAGAAGAGGTCGACGTATGTTAGACACAAATAGTTTCAACTGTAAAACCATGGGCCTATATACATGTGTCTAACTGCTAACATATGTCAAGCCCTTAAGACCAACACAAAAGTGCAACAAATGGGTTGTATCCGCGCTACAACATATAACATTTAAGTCGAGCGCTTTCAGCCGACAGATAACAAATAAACCGGCAGAAAACAAACACATCTCACAAGTGCTTAAAATCACGCTAATTACATTAATATACCTATATTTAAGCAAATTAAACTTGAAAAAGCATATGGGCCTGAGGTGGTTAATAATTTTATTGTCACCAGTGCCGTATAAAGACATTCGTTAGAGCCTTAGAGGTATTCATGAGAGCGTGGCGAACTGGTCACTGAGACACACTGACTGTCTGACTCACTCTCTGGTCTGGTGGATATTTTTTATCACTGAAAGCGTAAGCTGGAAGTATCTATCTGCCTGTCACCTTTACTTATGCTCGATTTTTGTCTGTCACGTAACGCTAATTAAGCCATTTAATTGGCTGGTTATGTCACGAGGGATCCTAAATGGAATTTGCTTTTATTTTAAAAAAAAAGCATATTTTTGTCATTTTTTCTTTAATTGTTTGTATTTTGTTTAAAAAAGCAATAATAATAATAAAATTAAAAGAGCATACTTTTGGGTTTATATTTTTTTGAGTTTTGAACTAAAAGGCGAGGTCACCGAGGAGTGTGACTGTGTGTGAATGATTACGTGTGAGGGTGTGAGACTATGAGTGGGTGTGAGTGAGTGAGGGCGTGTGTGCCTGTGGCCCTGTGTGAGTGTCTGGATGAGTGTGTTTTTGTTTGAGCGTGTGTTACCGCAACAGACCAACAGTGCGTATTTGTGTGTGTGAGACTGTGTGTTTAGTTGTTGACTGTTTGAGTGAAAGTGAGGAAGAAAGGGGCGCGGGGGCCGGGGGTGGTGGGTGGCTGGGTTTCCTAAAGAAATCATCACACCCGTATCAGGCCTCAGCTCCTCCGCACTGCGCGAATAATTCACAAGTACATATCAACTACCCTCTGATTTTAAAAAACGCATTTAGTCCCCGCGGCGCCCCAGCCGTGTTTTAATGTTTTATCATAGCCGTCTAAATTAGACAGTTTTGTTATTTAAAAAAAATATTTATATTGTTGTTGGTGTTGGTGTTGTTGTTGTTGTTGTTGTTGTTGTTGTTGTTGTTATTGTCGTTGTTGTTGTTGTTGTTGTTGTTGTTGTTTTTAAAAAACACAAAAAAAACCATACAAAACAAAAAATATTCAAAATAGTAATAATAATAAATATAAAAAAGTAAAGCAGTGCAAACTATAGACAGGGCGCAGAGTCGCAGACGCCAGACTGAAGAGTGACAGCAGACTGCAGACAGTGCAGAGTGCCGAGTTCAGACAACTAAAAAAAATTAAAAATGAAACATGGCTGACAGACGCCTGGCGTACGTTGGACTTTATATTTATTTATAATATAGATCTGTATCACAAAGGCTTTCCATACAACAAACTAAAAGTAATAAACGAACTATACTAGCGTGTAACTATATACTGAAATCGCCATCTAATCAGCCACAATGGGGATGAAAGTGTTGATCATGTCGCTCGTTCCATCCTTGACGATGTTGTTAGCCACATTCCTCGGTTTTCAGGTATAATGGTAGTCTCACAGACCGTAAATACACCTTCATGTTATTCATGTAGTTTGTCTCACAGACCGTAAATGCACCTTTATGTATGTTATTCATTATGTTTGTCTCACAGACCGTAAAACACCATGTTATTCTATTGTTACTTTTCAGTCTATAGGTATCCATACTTTGGTGATGACAGGCCTGTAATACATCTGTCGGTTTATGTATACAATATTTACGATAGACGGTTTGTCGAAGTTGCATCTTGCTGAGGTAGTGTTTGTTTGGTTATCGTTATGCGACAAGTAGAGTTCCATGTGATACTATTGATATGCCATTTTAACGCACTCTCATATGTTTTGTTCGAAAAGGCTTACCGTAATACGTACAGTTCAATTGGTCGAATAAAGCCATAGTATATTTGTTTTGCAATCAAAAGTACTGATACGTTTTACTAAGAAACTTGTTAATATCAAATTCTACACCGCCATTAGACACACTTTTCTCGCGGCGCAATGGGCGCTTTACAGCATTTCGCGGCGGGTCTAGTGCTGGCAGCGGTGTCGACTGAGCTGGTGCCTATTATGCTCAAGGCTGAAGGCGTGGGTCAGAACGTAGCCGTATGCGTTGGGTTTATATTCGGTAAGAATCTATATCAACATTGCAAAAGTGTATATGGTTTGTATTTGGCATGTGGCCACATATCTTCTTTTGTTTCTTTAGCCGTAAATACATGCGATGGTGTTTCGAGCGTTGCCACGTGTACTGAACTTCTGTTTATATGCTGATAATGATATGTAGATTCTACTGTTCATGTTTGTGGGTATGGACCATACTGTTGCAAGGCTCTGTGCGCCACTTCAGTATAAAAGTTCATTGAGCAGCTACAGTTTCGTAGTCGTAGTGCATATGTGATCTGTGCTCGGCCTATATCGTCTTGTGCTTCGGAATCCCCTCGGTAGTGTGCGCGCGTTTCTACTTCTTATCTCAAATTTCAAGTTACGTCACACCGTGCATAATTTTTTTCCTGTATTATATGTTGCCGTTTCTCTGCTGTGCGTGGTGAGATATGTGCTGTGTGATAGAGCCTTTGTCTGTCGCGCGTTTGGCTCTAAGTCCCTGGAATACACTGGATGTGTTCTGTGTTTTTATTAGAGAAGCTCATGTTCTTGGAGCTCAAAACTGTGTTGCAGGTCCTCGCGCGAATTTAAATCACAGCATCTGTTGTGATTGGCGAATGTACGTTTTGTCACACATAGCCTACATTTCTCTTCTGTTATTTTATTATATATATATGATATACACACACACATATATATACATATATATATATACGCATATATATATATATATACATTTTTACGCATATATATATGTTTATGTTTATATATATATATATATATATGAGTTAGATGTGAGGTTTTTGAGGTGTCAATAGCTTGCGATTTCCTAGTCGCTGATGCACGCTACATGTAGTGTGATGTTTGTGGCGTGATTGAGCGCTATCGTATGAAGTTTTACTTGTACCTGACTGTCGCGGTGGCTAAGAATGCACCACTGTTGTGAGACTGGATCGAATATCAAAGCGAAGTATGAATTTACTACGACTGTTGTCATTTCTTATCACAATCATAAACCGTGCATAAATGTATCAAATTCGATAGTGGTAGTACGCATGGTGAATGGAAGTATGGGGTTTTCTGTACAACAAGCTCTCAATGTTTCTATGAATTTTACCGATCAATTTGGTCTGACATGCTTTTTATTTTTATACATACAGGTGTCATATCTCTCCTATTCATCGACAAGATAATGCCTGACGATGAAGAGGAGGAACCGAATGATGCATTCCGCGTAGAGAGTGTAGAAAATCTCTCAACTCACAGCGAGATCGTCTTGCCGCCCACAACACACCGGCGCTCACTCCTGGCGCGAAGCATGTCCCGACTGGGTCATACTCCGTAAGTCTGGTTTTATACACATTTGTGTATGTGTTTGTAGTCGTATGGTGTGTGAGAGAGTATGTATTGCTAATGATTAGATGTGGGAACGAATACGAGATTGTGAAACGGCGGATATGCCATTGGACATGATATTGCGAATCGCATCAGGCCGCTCAAGAGCACTAGACAATATATATATATATATATATATATATAGTGTGTGCAAATGAATATATATATGCATATATATACATGTGTGTGTGTGTGTACATATGTATATATATATATATATATATCTAGATGCCTATATATATATATATATATATAACGATATGGGCACTTGTGTATTCTTTTTGGCGTTGCCGGAGCTGTGGGCACCATATATCTGCTGTCTGTGACTGAAAGGGTGTACAAGTATTAATTTTTATTAACCGGTGTCAGCAAGTGTATGTCCGCATGTATGTATATCATAGGTATATATGATTTAATCAATGACGTATAAATATTTATGACAATAAGTGTATTTCATTAAAAGATATCGATAGTAACTAAAAGTGTAAGAATATACATAATAGGAATATATATATATATATATATATATATATATATATATATATATATATATATATATATATATATATATATGTGTGTGTGTGTGTGTGTTTATGTATACACATTTCCATATTGTACATGTGTTCATTTTGTTGAAAATATATATACGTGCGTACATGTTTTTTATTTTATGTAATATGTTCTTGTTTATGGTTTCTCTCTATTTACAGTAATATATTGATATGTTGATATATTGATATATTGATATACGTTACGTCAATGAAATCTATAGAAATACATATCCAAACTTATATTATTTATATATTTATTAGTTTATACATGCATGTATTTGGAGTATACGAATATTTGTGGATTGGTTTTTCTTTTACTTATTTTTGATATACCTGTCAGTGTATATGCTAAAATCTCCCATTTGTGTGTGTACAGATAATTGTGTGAACAGATAATTGTAAATCTAGTTTTGTATGAGTCAATATTGACAAATGCATCTATATGTATGATTTGGGCACAAAATTTATTGCATGTATACATGTGTTTGTCGATATATGTATATATATATATGTATGCGTAGACATTCGATATATCTGTTTATTTACCAATGATACAAATGGTTTTATTTTAATTTTATGATATGTATATACGTATACATAATGTGAGTGTGAGTGAGCTATGGTCGCATAGTCCTTGGTTTAAACCCTCAGGGGAGTGAAGGGAAGCTTGACTGGTGTAAATTTGTGATCGGTGTCTGTGTGATGGTGAATGGTATATTCAATACGCTCTCCCACCACCTATCATACGGTATCAAATTATTTTGAGGTCGACAACTTTCGTCCCATAGTGAGAGGTGTCTGTATGTATTGAGATTTATTTCATAGGTTTCACACATCACGTACCGATCCCCTGGTATAGGCTGAATGTATATCCTAGGCGAAACTGCATTGTCGTCGTTGTATCCATACACTTTCATCTTACTATCATACTATGCACCTAATTAGGTCACCGACGCCAAGGTTACTAACTCAAGTCGAGGTGATGCCTCAGCAAACAACTTCCAATCGTGACATTGTGGGTCAACCGGAACTCAAGGAAGACCAGCCTTTGCTAGAATCCGAGGAGAATGAGGGGAGGGGCGCATTTCCGTATAGTCTGGTGTACGCGGTCGCTGTGGATTCCATGTGTGATGGTGAGTGAAGCGAGCTCGTATCCATTTTTCTTTGCCTATGTTGGTGCTCTTAACCGTCCAAGGCCTTTAAGCGATTTTCTATTTTGGGCTGTTGTCCAACCAGTCGCCGTGACAGTCACGATACTCACTGTGACGTATCCATCCATCTCTAGGTCTACTCCTGGGTTTAGCGAGTGTGGTGAGTCTCTCTACTAGTGCGATGATGGCCATTTCACTGAGTGTGGAGATGGGCTTCCTGGGAATCACGCTCTCAAACGCGCTACGAGGGCAACCCAAGACTAAATCGCTATTGGCCGCCTGTGTAGGACCGCTTGTCTTGTTCGTATGCGCGGTGGCCGGTTATTTTCTAGCTGGTATGAAGCCTTGACTTCATACATATGCGTATATTTCGTTCCTCATATGGTTGTATACCTATTTTTTATGTGAAAGCACTTAGAGTGTGTTGCAATACTGATGTGATATCCTGTTCGGTTTTCTATTGCATCTTCGTCTGATGACTCTCTATCTCTGCAGTTTGTGATGTATTCTCTGCGTGTGTGCTCAATGTTTCGCTCTTAGTCCTTCTCATGTTAACGTAGACCGCCTGTATGTTAGCTGTCCCAGTGCCATTTTGATACAATTTTGTGAGTTTTAAGGCAAACGACACTTCATTGTGCCCATTTGATTCGTTTAGGTTGTTAATGCTATTGATTTGTCTTGTCATTCAGGTTTGATGCAAGAATACGAATGGGCTTTCAATGGAATGGTTTCATTTGGGGCAAGCGCTCTATTATTTATGGTAGCAGAGGAATTGCTACTCGAGGCGCATGATGGCGCTGGAAGTGAGAATCATCTATGGTGGGTCGATTTACAATTATATTTTGGGTTCCTTGTGGCATTGTTGGCTAAAAAACTTCTGGGTGCCTAATTGTTTGACGATATATCAGGGACCATATTGAAGTATGTACTGCGAGAATATTGCCTTAACAGTCAATGGCTTGGCAATTATCTATCTCTGCTTGGGCGATATATATCTGGATGAGCTCAACGAACGCGTCACTGTATAGTACTCAATATTAGAGATCTTGTTTGCAATGGAATATTCTGACATTGCAACCCGACTAACCCGTATTTGCAAGTGAATACACCGACTGGATGCTAAATATCTCGTCTGCATATTACAATGGTTCCCTGAGCTATTTGGTTGCGCAAGGCATGGATGTCGAATTTAGAAAAGTATTTTGTGTACCAGGTACGACTACATGTGTGTTATTTTATCAAGCGTATATCCTGAAGATGGAGTAAATTGTCGGGCTGTAGTAGGCAGTCCAGGCAGCCAAAATATTAGACGAAAGTGGAAGATTTAGAATCTGGCTATGCTTGTCTTTCTCGCTGTGCTAACAGTCGATATAGGGAATGACTTTGCCTTGTAGCCCCGGATACGTTTCACGTATCCTGTGAGGAACTATGCATATGTGTATCAAAATAAGCAGTGCTAGAATGGCAAATAAACTAGAAAGACTTCTTCAAGAAAAAAAGTATCAGGTGGCATTGATATATATTGGCTAACAGACTTCTATGACTTTCAACTTGTCGACTGCCAAGCACCCAACCAAATGTACATCATATTGTCCTTCTTTTGCGACTCTTGTGCCGTGAAGTTGGTAGTATTTGTTCTATAGATTACTGAAAGCGTAGCTGTAGACTGTATAGAGTCCCTGTATCTTTTATTGGAGACCTAGATTCTGTCAGGAGCTTTTTCCACATTTTTAGGGTCCCCACGAGGAAAAACATATTTTCTTTCAGAAAAAGTTGGAGGGGAAATACAATCTTCAATTTATTTGTTAGGATGTGTACCGTCTGTGTTGGTGGGTGGGTGAGATGCTGTGGTGTGTGTGTGTGTGTACACGTGTGCTGGTGTTGGAACGTGTACCGTCTGTGCTGGTGGGTGTGTGGACAATATGTGTGTGCGAATACTGATGCTAGGATGTGTACCGTATGTGCCGGTGGAGAGTGTGTATGCGTGTTGTGGGTGTGGGTGTGAGTGTGGGTGTGAGTGTGGGTGTGTTTCCTGGTGTTAGGACGTGAACCATCTGTGCTTGTGGGAAAGTTGGGTGTTGCAGTGTGTGTGTTTGTATGTTTGTTGGTATTCGGACGTGTACCTTGTGTGCTAGTGGGTTTATGGGGTGCTGCGGTGCGTGAGACATTTTTTAGCCTGTATATGAACAAATAAATTACCATTATGATTATAAGCTTTTAGTCCCCGCGGCGTTCCAGCCGTAATTTATTAGAAACGACAAGCAACTGAGGATATGGACGGCTACCACAAAGTTCCCAAAAATTTAGTATCAAGGCATTGGTCGCTGTGATGCGGCAGTATGTGGTGGTCCACACCTAAATATAGGGTGACTGTCGGTAGCAGATGTCGAAGTAATCTCACGAGGGATGGTAGGATAACTATCCCGGGCTGTTTTTCAGGGATTTTGAGTGACTTGCCATGAGCAATGTGTCCATATTCTCTCTAGCCGCCAGAAACCGTGTACTTTTTCTCGTCCATCCGTGTATTACATGCCTTGAAATAGATAGATGTTATTTTTGTAGAGAAAATATATTTTGGCAATCGAGTTCGAAAAGTGATATATTGATGAAAGTGTTACACTCACAATGTTAGAGAACGTTGCAAATCATCGAGCGATACATTTACTAGTCAAGGATTTCTCGATGTCTACGGTTCTAAACCCTCAACGGTTCTAAACCCCCCACATTTATGCAATCGGCGCCGTATTATCAAGCTCTTAACAAGAGTATATCACACCAGCACGTATGTACGTACATATGCGCTTGCACAAAAAATACCCTGAGACAAGGCTTATTTTTTTGGGAGCTTAGGGTGCGGACACATGAATCATCGAGCACTGGTGTCACACTGGCGTCAGAATGGCGCTAGTATACAATTTGACACAAGCAAGCAACATTCACGAGAGCATACAAGTGATTGACTACAAGACACTTGGATACTATATAAGGCCATCCATTTAATACGATTTAGCATACTTTACTTTTGCACTTCCGACTGCACCTACCCTAACTGCAAGGATGTTCCTCTCTCTGTTAGAATTTTTGTCTGTGGAGACACTTTTGGACTCCTACGAACGACTGTGGAAGTCACACATACCCGGATTATTTCTGATCTGCCATCTACGACTGACTGTGAAGAAACCCACGGCTTGCTTCTTTTAAGCTGAATATAAATAAAGTCTCCTCACCTTAACATTGAGTCGGAATGGTCTTTGTTTTATAAACATTTCAAATGGTCCCTGTTAAAATTGCAGCTGTCTCTCTGGCAGTACCCTAGTGGCATAACCAGAATACAGACGCCGATCAGGTAGCACTGGCGGTGAGATCAAAAAAAAAATCAATCATCCTTCTGAGAGAAAACAAATGACTACATATATACGAGAAAGAGCAATGTCATTTCTGGAAGGGGGCTTAAAAGATGTGGTTTTGCACAATTCAACGAGAGTGGTTCAGCCACCTTTAAACTAGCCGGGTTTTAGAATTGGTACACTTTCGGTAGTACCAAGTTTCGGTACGCATATGGGGAGGATCAGTAGAGCTTTCATTACACGAAGACGCAACTGCCAAATCCATAGTTGTTGAAATAGAGAACTATCCGGCCGGAAACATTCATTTGTGTTCGCAAATTTGTATAATACAAGAACACAAATGTGTATGATATAAGCAACACAAAATCATTCAGGGAATTGTTAAACATCCGTGCTTTCAATGAATAGTATTCACTCCTTCACTGGTCTTAATTTTGGAACAAGTGAAAACATAGTGTTTGTATATTTTTATGCCTTCTACCCGGTATAGGGCGATGCGCGATTGCATGGTTGTTCTAGAGTAGCAGACGCATCACGCCTATCATAAAATTGACCACCCCTAAAACCTCTTGCGCCTGCAGTCCTTAGTTTGCATAATATCAAAATTAGGAGGCATATACATTGGGTCAAACTCCTATCCGTCATAGCTATGTCAACATTCATGCTCTAGGATGTATAAATAATTGGAAACTTGTTAGACGCGTAGATAGTGATTAATCGAGTTTGAGAACATGAAGCCAATCGGCCATCTTTTATCTACTGACTATATTTTGAAGGTAAATTATATATAGTGTGTAGTACATTGTGTATTTGAACGCGTCCACTGAGATCAAAACTTCCTCTTATCGGGGATACTCATTAAGCTAATATTGTCGAGCGAGTACTATGGCGACAGAATTTTGAACGAATCCACATGTCGCCTGTTACATGCTGCCTATAAACTACTAAAACAATAGAACGCAGTCTTGAATATATATATATATATATATATATATATATATATATATATATATATATATATATATATATATATATATATATATATATATATATATATATATATATATTCTCACTTCCGAGGAGGAACCAGTACTATTTATCGAGTGATAGAGTGTTGTTCCGCTCCACTTCTTTGAATGTATAACCCTGTCCAACCTTACAACTAGAAGTTTCTATCACTCGCCTCAGAGTAGAATACTACCAGTATGTGTACCGTATGTAGTTCTGTACTATGCCAACATATCGGTATTGACCGACCTGCCGCACATCTAGCATCATCCTCTTTCTGGGCCCACATACCATATCCGAAGCTAGGTCAAATGCATATACTTTTGGTCAGTAGGAGGCGAGGATTTTGTTTGTGTGCAGTCGCCAACTACCAGAGAAGAAGGTTGCCAAAATCTCTGTCTTCGTACATACTCCTCCATGAAATTGGTGCACAACTTAGGCAAGAAAATTATTGGGGTGTACAGTCAGGAACCTGATTTTGCTAAGGCATCACTTGATGGCATTGCAGGGATCATATCTATTGGTCAATAGTGTGGAACAAGTTGGACACACGATGATATATCCTTGATACACACTCACGGCAGTATTTGCAACTAGTCCAAACTGAATGACAGTTATAATAGAACCAGTATCGGTGTCGTCTTGACTAACTTATAAGTCTTTCAATAGTGGACTACAACAAACACGCGTATTAGCACAGAACTCGGTCGACGATAAATTTATTTGTCCAAGTATATTTTTGAGGTCGAAGTGGGGGAAGCTTGGGATCGCACAAAAAAATAGGCTCGATACATGTCAAGCAGTATCTTTCAGAAATTAAGTGCGGCGCGAATCACCCATTCGAATAATATTGCAATCGACACTGAAGTCTTCCGTAAAGTAAGTGTTGTAGAAATACGGCCTCCGGTCAGTCTAAAATATCAAGATCAATTGAGATAATACATTGGTTTTTATTTGTATTTTAAATAATTTAGTACAAGCTCTTTTTCCAATATTTCCAAAGTGTTCTAAATTCACTTTGATGGCTCCAATAGCCTGAGTATTTGGTATGACTCATCTACTTGGACCTATTTGAGACATTAGTAGATGTAGGATATTATAAACTAAAATTTATAATCTCCTAACTACTACTTATAGATTTTGGTCCTCCCGCCAATCTCCAAAATCCAATAAGTCTTTTTTTTTTTTTTTTAACTTTTCTTCAGATGGAACTTTATTTATATCAGCTAATGTATTAACGTGACTTACGCTATTATGTCTATCTACAAATTAGGCATGTGGTCATGAACACTTAGTACTTCTAGTGAAAATTATTCAATAAAGAACAGCTAGAGGTACGCCCTGTGTGATCGAGGATATTTAGGCTCTTAACAAGAGGCAGTCCCGATCATTCTTACACAAGCTACCACTGCTAAATCCTAACTGACTAAATTGTATTTTAGTTTAATATAGTTTGAAACCTAGTAATTTCCATCGAAGTTTACATATTTTTCAGTTAAATAGTAGTTACAGTAGTGTACTGCTTCTAGACTGTCTGACATCGATTTACTATCCAGCAAATACTATGGCTAAGGGTACTTCTAAAGGCAAGGGAGCCGCTAGCTCTAAGCCTGCTAAGCCTGCCGAGGTTCCTGAGGTCCCTGTGGAAACACCTAGCCTGTCTGGAGTTGAGCCTGCCGAGGAAACTGTTGGGGAAGCCAATTCTGAGGTTGGTACAGAGGATAATTCTGAGGATGACTCGTCGGATCCTAAAGCCTTGGAAGAAGAGGTATCTACTACCGCGGAAAGGCTCGCCAGCGTCCGTGTATCACCTAGGAGTGAATCTCAGGACCCCAGCTTGCCCCCTGACCACGTGCCGTCAAATATTGGGGATAAACGTCGAAAAGCTGGAAAATTCGTGGATACGAATGTCGGGGGCATTATAACTTCACATCTAAAGGACACTCCAGCACAAATCCGGCGTGAAAAGGAAGTATTGGACCTGTCCGAAAATTTCGGTTTCGCCATCGATGGAGAAGCCATTCCATTCAGCTCAAATCTTGGGGCCGAAGCTGAGGACGCCATAACTCGACAACGAGTGGTTGGATCCTCTCAATCTCGACGCCAATTGAACCGCACTGAAGCGCTCTTGAAGGAGCTAGCGGCAGCAGCAGTTGTGGACCCTCTATCGTGTCCCACTTGGCTGATATTCTTCCTATACCGAAGAAGAAAAAAAAAAATCGGGCCGGGTTTCGAACCCGAGACCTACTGGTTTACCAGCCAGTATGTTTACCACTAAGCCAATTACCACTGGCGAGAGAAAAATATTTCAAAATTTAATCTCTATAGCTCTGATGCTACCATCGACCATCCTCTTGACAAACCCTAACCCTGTCAGAGGATATGATCGTATGGAACTCGATGAGGCTTACCATCCTCGTAATATCGACCCTCATTTGCCAACTAACCCTGGTAATCACGATTTTGGCAATCGCTACACCAGTACCTCGTTAGAGAGTTCCCGCTCTAATCCTGAGGATGAGGAAGTGAGAACCAGACATACTCGTCTCAGGCTATTACGCTCTGGTATGCAAGTCCTTGAGGACCGTCTATTGAATGACTCTGACCTTGACGATAGGAAAGCGGATAACATTCGCTATCTAATCGATAACAAGAGAAAGGAAATAGACACCATCTTGACACTAGCAGCCCGTAGCACTGAGCATGAGCCTCGTGAACACTTAGAACCAAGCTTTATAAAAGCAGCTAGGTAACGCGCAGGCTGAGGTCGATTTCTCTACTAATGAGAGTACAGTGGAGACACTGAAGGCCTTCGACCAACTTAAGGAGTCTGCCAGCCTGAGGGATAAGCAGATGATGAATGCCTTTATTCATTTCTGTGAGCCAGGTGAATGGCGAACTATCTTGAAGGCTCATGAGCCCAACTGGAAAGCCCTACCCTGGCACCAGTTGCGTGATAATATACTTAACACCTTTTTTGAAGATGCACGTGACCGTGAACTTCTGTAGTAAACACATCAACCTACTGAGTCTCCCTGAGGCTCAGTGCGGTGTATTTATTCTTATATTTGATTGTCTACGTGGTCTACAAATAATTCACCTCGTGTGAATTAATTGTAAATTAATTCTAACTTCACACTGATAGTGGTTTAAGGGACTTTTACCACACTCCCTCAAGCTCAAGCGTCACCAGTGATTGAAGAGCTTCAAAAATAAATGACCTCTTAAACTATTGAAAATTAAACATATATAACTAGTAGTGTAAATAAACAATATATATATATATATATATAAAAACTAATGAAATCCTTCTGCTGAGTAAGTTCTTGCCTTGAAACTGGTCTTTTGAACCATCCCGGCTGTGCTGGTATATTTTCACCCCCCCAAAAAAGCTAGGGTATCCGCTGGTATGTTTTCACCCCCCCCATAAGCTAGGGTATCCGCTGGAGTTATACTCGCCTATAAGCTTCGAGTTGTGGAATCGTCTTTCGCCTCTATACCGTGGTGAAATCTCACGAGGAGAGACAAAACTCCGATCCGGAAGTAGATGATAGACATCTAGTATTCATCAACGTAACGTTGGAATTATTGTTGTTGTGCCGCTTTCTTCTTCTGCCGAGTTTGCTCGGCTTTGTGGTATGCCGCGATGTCATTCGGATCGTCAAAAGCTTCGGCTGACTCCCAAGTTGGATCACCATCCCGCCAGCGAACCAAGTATTCTGTATTCCCTGTGGAATCATTCTGTCTATGTCGAATGATGTAACGGAACGAGGAACTATCCTGCCACATATGATCTTCTAAAGGCTTTTCGGTGGCTCTATGGACTAGTCGCAAAAGTTCCACTCTAACTGGTTTACCTTTGAAAGTATCTGGAAGTGAACCATCCTTGTGTGTCAGTTCATATCCTTGTCCCTGTCTGGCTTTGACAACGTATGGTCCAAACATTGGTCGCATTGCTTTGGTTGTGCGACCTTCGGACCGTACCATTACCACATCCCCTGGTTGAAAGGCGATAAAATCGTAAGCATGGAGGCGGTCAAACTGCCTGGATAGTGTGTCTGCGTATTTCTGCGTGACCTTGTAAAGCGTCGGCAAGATAGTGTCGTGCAAACGATCCAGCCGGTGTGCCCAAGCCTCATTGGTGACCGGCTGATTCCCGGAAGGTCATCCGTGAAGTCAGCAAACGGAACATGACGGCGACCGAAGTAAGCACTGAATGGTGCTGTCTTGTGTCGCCGAGATATTCGGAGGTTCTGGCACAGCATAATAAGTGGTAGTCGGACATCCCATGCCGTAGGCAAAGATTCACATAGCTTGCGAACTCCTTCGTGGATGTCTCTGTGTCTTCTCTCCGCTGCTCCCAGAACCTGAGGACGATATGGTGGCGACTTTGCATGCATCACTCCAACTTCTTGAGTTATTAATTTAACAATCTTGTTCGAAAACTCGCCTCCCTCGTCTGATTGAATTTTCCTGGGAAAACCATGTTCCCCAAACACCTCCATAAGTTTAGATGTCACCACTTCTGCTGACTTTGTGGCCGTTGCTCTCAATATCGAGTACCCCGTTGCTATATCCAAGACGTGCAATATATATCGATTTCCTGCTGCTGAAACTAGTGGCATTGGAATCATGTCGACTTGAATATGATCCCACGGATACTTTGCCGTTATATTAATCATCGGGTGAAATCCTTTCGTAACACCCTCTGTCCTAGACATGTGCGACAGTTTCTCCTAACTGTTTGTGCAAGTTCCAGAGCGTTAGGCCACAAATGTCCGTTCTGCTGTAGTTGAGCAACTGTATCTTCTGCTCTATGATGCCCAATCTCATGCTGGCACAAGGTGAGCTGTGTGCGACGGCTTATCTCTTCCTCATCTGGAGAATCCGTCATGGCTACTTCCGAGATAGCGATCGATACTAGCCGAGACGTATCTAATGGGGTGACGTTCGATACTGAGGACGGTTCTGCATATCCCAATCGTGCTGAAAACGTCGCTGGAAGGCTGTAACCATTGCGTGGGCCTACTCTGGCAATGACTGTGTGACCCCATGGTGCCTTGCCACTCGCATACTTTCCGTATTTGAGGAAGGAGTGGGCTGTCCTTGAACTAATACTGGGTCTCTTTGTAGAAGCGACTTGAATAACTGGAACCAAGGCTCGTGGGGCGCCCACGGTAGACACACCGTAGCTGTGGCCCTCTCTGATCGTATCTTGCGCAACATTCTATGGATTAATCTCCATGGTGGGTTCATCCATCCGTCTATATCCTTCCAACAATGTGCAAACGCTCCACCCCTGTCATCGTCGGTGTAGTAGCGTGGCAAATGATGGTCCTGATGCGAAGCAAAGACATCGACATTATTCTCACCCATAATCCGTTGCGCTTGCTCAAAGTAGTCTGGAAAAAGTTGCCAACATTCTGCATATAGTACCTCCGGGTCCTCAGTCTCAACCGTTCCCTCATGAAGCCTAGACCACGCGTCTGGTAACACGTTCTTTATACCCGGGATGTGCGAGATAGTAAAATTGAAAGGCGCTATGATGTGATGCCATCGTTGTAGCATCGGATTCAGCTTTAGCTGTGTGTTCATATACACCAAAGCCTTGTGATCAGTCAACACTGAAAAGCGTTGACCTTCGAGATGATCCCGGAAGTGTGTGAGACCATATACCAAGGCCAATAATTCCTTCATGGGTGTTGCGTAATTGCGCTGTGCTGCGTTGAGGGTCTTGCTGAAGAACATTAGGTATTGCTTCTTCCCTTCTATGGTCTGGAACAATGCACCTCCAATACCGTAGTCGCTTGCATCCGTTTCGAGTTGTAAAGGTACTTCGTCGACGGGAAATTTCAACACTACTGCCTCAACTATGGCTTGCTTCATGGCATCCCAAGCTTGCTGGTGTCTCTGTTCCCACCTGTCTCCAATGATTTCCTTAGGCTTCAGTCTTACAAATTCCCGGAGTGGGGCAACTACCTCTGCAAAGTTTGGTAGGTGCTCGTGAAGAAAGTTGGCTAATCCCAAGGCTGATGCAATGTCTTTGTACTTCTTCGGGGTTGGCCAGTCAATGAGCTTGGCCTGCTTTTCATGGCAAATATCAATTCCGGCCTTCGATACTCGCTTCCCTAGGATCATGACTTCTTTGACTGCAAAATGACATTTTGAAGGGTTTAGCTTGAAACTGTGGTACGTCAGCCGCCGAATGACCTCTTTCACTACTCGTACGTGTTCCTCGTAGTCATCTGTTGCTATTACGATGTCGTCCAGGTAGTGGTGTGCCGGAAGTCCTTGCAATATCACACTCAGTGTACGCTGAAACTGCTGCGTCAGTGTGTGTAGTCCAAATGGCGCTGATGTAAAGGAATACTGGCTTTTGCCATGTGTGAAACTGAATAGATACTGAGAATCAGGGTGAATTGGGAGTCGATGGTACGCTGCGGTTAGATCCAATGTCGTGTAATATCTCTTCCCTTTGATGTTACCAATGATGTCGTTGATACGGGGAATAATGAACTGATCCGCCGGTATTAATGCATTCACCGCTCTGAGGTCCAAACACACTCGCACTTTCTTTAGTTCTCCAGATTGAGTATACTCTGGCACGGCGAGCAAGGGTAAGTTGACGGAAGTGGCTGTATTCCTTTGAACTATGACCAAATCTTGAATCCACTTCTGCACCTGTCTATCTACCCATGGTATCCATTTGTCTGCTACAAAGTTCCTTACTGCCTTCCGCATCCTTGCAGCTTGATCTGGTGTCACTGGCAATCTAACTTCGCCTCCTTCCAGTCTGCACCTGTCCTTTTCTCGAATACCGTCATTGTCCCTCAGTTCCTTGTCTAGTTCCAGGCGAACACCGGTTTCGGTCAAATCTGGTGGTCGTCTCAGCGGTATTGGTTCCAATAGTTTGTCTAGCTCCGTTGGATCTATGGGTGAGAATGGCGATTGAAGGCCTCCCACGTATAGCCCTAAGCCAGGCATAAGATCCTGGCCTACGATTGCGTCGATAGCCGGTGGTAGATTCATTAGCTCGAAAGACTGTTCTGTGAGCTCTAGACCATATCGTACTGGAGTTTGTACGGTTGAGCCTATTCGCCGTGTACGAAGACTACGATCAGCTAGGTATATATAGGATCCCTCCGGAGCCGACTTAATTTGCAATCCCCAATCGTGTGCGGATGTCGAATCAATGCAACTTCTGTTTGCCCCAGAATCCACTAACGCCCTGCATGTCTTACCGTTAATCAGGATGGATATGAATACTCGATTGTCCATTGAAAGTAATGGATCTTTGATCGATAGTATCACAGGTGTGCTAGACGGGAAAACTAAAGTTGCATCTACATCCGACACCCTTACGTCCTATTCCTGATCGCTGCCTATGGTTTCCCACGTTGCATCCTCTTCTAACTCACCCTGTTCGATTTCGTCTGGGTGTGCCAGTATGGAAGCAATGTGTGTGTCTGTAGGCGTGGTCTCCTCCTGCTCCGTTTGCTGGTCGTCCGAGTCTGTTAGAGCCGTAATGGTGTTGACCGCGGGCAAACTCTTATCGAAGGATACGCCTTTGCTTAAATCCTCGGCCCGAGCTGGATGTGAATCCAACCCTTTTGTTCGACTGGTAGTGCTTGCAGGATGATATATGCCTGAAACTGGGTGGGGCACCCGCTCTGCACGCGTAACACGTGGTGGTCGTAGACGTGCTTGTGCGTTGTGTGCTGCCTCCTCCTGTATTCGTATTCAAATTACGATCTCGTTGTTGGGCTGGAAACTGTCTACGCCTATCCCCACATTCATCTGTGTCCGTACCCGTTGTCTGAGGATGGCATCGGTTTCTTGTATGTCTGGATTTAAAATGCGGAGAAGGTCTTCAGTCTCCAGGTGGTCCCAACCTATGTGGTGTTGTAGCGTGCGTTCATACGTCATATTACCTGTCAGGTCCTCGAGGGCCTGTATGAGGCAGTGATTAAGCAACCGCTTAGGAAAGTCCTTGCCCTTATCTGCTCGCTCCCAGGCTCTCTTGTGAACTTCCACAATCTTGTTCAAATGTTCCCTGGCTGACTCTACACCCTTGGTGCGGGATTACCCTTCGCCAACTTCTTAAAGGTAGGGTCTACGGTGGCCTTGCTCTCATGTTGACAGATTTGGTCTATGACCTGTTCCGCCGGATATACCCTCAGCTCATTATGGTTGTCACGGAGATAGTCAATTGTGGCCTTTGCTGCCTTAAAATGTATGAGTACCTTATAGAACCAACGTACCATCCACGACTCATCTAGTCCTGAGACATGGGCGTTCTTCAGTGCCTCTTCTAGCGCCCCTCGTGTGTCTCTATCGGCTGTGCTGCTTAATTGATAACGGTCTAAAAGGCCAATCGGGCCATGTCCGTGGCTCCGAGCTCTGTTCTTCCTGATAGCTTCCAATTGAGTATTCAACGCTCCTTTCAACGTATCGATCGTGGACGTTAGTAATGTACATCTTGGGACATCGTAGTTTCCCTGTGCTCGACAAAGTTCATCCACAAAGAAGGATATCTTCCCCTTCGAGGCGTTGACACATGAGCTCGGCGATGCTCGTTCCACTGCGCTGGTGTCATGATCGGCTCTCTCGCCTGTTCGTCTTTTGTGCGGTCGTTTTCTGCTGCCATGAACATTACCGTCGTCGACCTCACTAGACTTGCGCTTACCGTCGTCGACGTCACTATACTTGCGCTTACCGTCGTCAACGTAACTAGCCTTGCGCATATCCTGTATCGATCGCGCGAAGTCTCGGTGCTGTCGGCTGAGTTCCCATCGTCTACGTAGTTGTTTTCGTTCGGCTTCCCTATGATAATCCCCATGTGGGTCGCTCAAATATTGCTCTAGCTGTCGGCCCCTGATTTCGTCAGAGTTTTGCTGACGAGTGCCCGTGGCCCACCCCTGACATATTTCTATGCCGTTGGACTTGTCGTTCATCCCTGTTGCCTGCGAGGGAATCCTGACTTGCACTGGTAAAACTCCCCCGATCGAGTTCGCTTTCGAGTGAAATCTCGTTCAGGTGCTCGGTGAAAAGGCTGCCATGAATACGGTCTATCACCTGCTGAATGAATGCCCGAAGTACCTCGGACATTGGCTACCCTGTGTCGCTCAGCTGCTGGTTCAGCAGACTTTGAACGACTAGTATGCCTAATCACAAATTGCACCTCACTGTCTTCTGGATCTGCTCTCCTCTTGCCGATAAGCGAGACCCGTGCCCCAACTGATGTCGCCTGCTTGCTGCCTGGCCCACGTCTTGGTCTGTCTGTTCATGTCGCGGTTGTTCATCTCTTCGACGCGATGCTACTGTCTGGCGCGAAGAAGCTGTGCCTCCTTGGTGGGTCTGCTCGAAATCTGACAAAGATCTCTGGGTTGTTTTGCCGTCGCGACGAGTGCGTCGAGGGCTACGGGGTGTTGGACGCATAGGCATCTTGATGTTAAGACTTCGATGTATGGCTTTGTGTTGTTGATGAATAGTTGGTCCAGATTGAAGGAGTGTCGGCTATTATATAATAGTTGACTTCAGCCATTTGTGTTACACACTTTCTTCCGCCGTTCTCCTCTCGTGATACCAAAATAGCTAATTATCATTGAATCATGTTGATGTCTACAAGGTCTGCTTTGCGGGTCCCCGAAAACTCAAGTTGCGCTCGAATACACACCTTGCCCTTGATGATTGCTAATCATTTTGTTTGGGTTGGTTTTGTTAATGAGTACTCGTTTTGCTCTCCTTTGCTCTGTCTATATAGGAGTAATTAAGAGTTGCTGATAGACTCGAAGCGTGTTCAATGATCAACCGCCTGTCGTGTTCTAGCGTTCTGAATGCTCCTTTAATCCAACCTTCGGACCACTGTACTCCAACATCAATCAAATCCGAGGCCTGCAGCCAGGAAGTTCAGGTCAAGGTTCCCAAGAATAACCTTGAAGCCCAAGGTAGATACATCGGTTATGAAGTTGGAAAACCAAAAAACAAATTCCTTTATTCAAACCAACTTGAGTGTACTTGCACGATGCCTGATAAGTGCTGTCTACTTTTGCATGTACTATTTCTTCTGTACTTTTGCAAGAGTCCGCTGCATCTTGACGATTCGCCTTATACGTCGGTGATAACGTTCTCCTTAGTTTTCACCAACAATCATACAACCGTACCAGGCTATGTTGGTCCTACGGCTGATTCACCTTACGTTGACTTCCTTTCTCTCTAGAATGGAAATTTAAGTATATATATATATATGTATATATATATACGAAAATGTATTCTGTCTTGTAACATCGGTAAATATGTCTTCTAGTTGTGTGTTGGTCGTGGGTTCGATACCCCCGTGATATATTTTTTTTTCCTATAATGCTTTTCGTGACCATCGAAGTTCGCGCATGCAACGATGGCGAACATTCGACTCCGAGATATTTTCGAAAAATCGATCTTCTAACCATGCCAGTCTTTTCGTCTAGCCAATTGATTACCAAAACTTGCTCCCTGTAGTTGATATTTTGTTGAAAATACGAGTTGAAATCGCATTTTTTCTGTCTCAGTTTCTCCCAAACTGTGCCTAGCTCCTCTTCTGCATTGCTACCTGTCTCACGCGCTTAATTCACACGTTTCCATTCTACGTCGCCTGACACTGTCGATTCTACATTGCTACCTGCTTTTCTTGATCACCTCTATCTGCCCTTTGTCGTCGCTGTACTCGCCCACACCTATGAAAATCTGCCATATCGACCTTCTCTACGCCAAATTACGTTCTTCTATACCCCTAACTGCGATACTGCATCATGTTCGTGTTGTGTGGATTGACTAGGCCAGTCAAAACATTGTTCAAAACGTCCTATGACTGCTAATTAGTCAGAGGAGGCCTGATTGTCAACGACGGCCTGAAAAGTCGCATTGGAATTGAAGTATCTGGATTTTCGGACCGAAGATGGATTAAAAAATCAAAAGAAGAATGAATGGTTGTTGGGAAATGGTCGGATGACTAATTAATCTATAAAAAAATTTAGAAATAAAAAATGCTAAAATTGCATATATTACTAATCACTCCAATTTGCTCTAGATTTAAAATAATTTTAAAAATATGCATAAAATATAAATATATATATATATAAATCACGCAAGTGTATCAAACCCGAGCAAAAACGGATATATATATAATTATATATATATATATATATATATTATTTTTTTTAATAAAATTAGTAGCATTCGACCGGATGGTCGGATAACTATATATATATATATATATATATATATTTATAGAAAAAAAAGAAGAAATAAAATGCTCATCAGCTAAATAAATGGGCAACCTCAGCACTTCTAGCATATATTACTAATCACTCCATTTTGCTCTAGATTTATAATAATAATAAAATCTGCATGATGTATATATATATATATGAAAATCACGCAAAACGTATCAAACCGAGCAAAATGGAAGGTGGGGATTTTCACTTATCTGTGCTCGGAAGACTTTGTTCTCTGTCGTAGTCAAGCTCCTTTCAGCTACCCGGTTCTGAGGGAGATCAACCTCTGTAATTCGTCAATAAAATGAACTTCTCCGTCCACTATTATCCTCGAGATAAAATCGACATAATACACCTAGAAGTAACTAGTC
>LUCW03001392.1:0-18401 GCA_001586965.3 Sphaeroforma sirkka | reverse complement strand
AACCTTACAGCTAGAAGTTTCTATCACTCGCCTCAGAGTAGAATACTACCAGTATGTGTACCGTATGTAGTTCTGTACTATGCCAACATATCGGTGATGACCGACCTGCCGCACATCTAGCATCATCCTCTTTCTGGGCCCCATACCATATCCGAAGCTAGGTCAAATGCATACTTTTTTGGTCAGTAGGAGGCGAGGATTTTGTTTGTGTGCAGTCGCAACTACCAGAGAAGAAGGTTGCCAAAATCTCTGTCTTCGTACATACTCCTCCATGAAATTGGTGCACAACTTAGGCAAGAAAATTATTGGGGTGTACAGTCAGGAACCTGATTTTGCTAAGGCATCACTTGATGGCATTGCAGGGATCATATCTATTGGTAATAGTGTGGAACAAGTTGGACACACGATGATATATCCTTGATACACTCACGGCAGTATTTGCAACTGAGTCCAAAACTGAATGACAGTTATAATAGAACCGTATCGGAGATTGTCGTCTTGACTAACCTTAAAGTCTTTCAATAATTGGACTACATCAAAAGTAAGTAATGTACGCTATACATACCCACCATCCGGTCAGTCTGGATGGTGTATCATTTCATCAAGATTGAGATAACACATTTGGTTTTTTTATTTGTATTTTAAATAATTTAGTACAAGCTCTTTTCCAATATTTCCAAAAAGTGTTCTAAATTCACTTTGATGGCTCCAATAGCCTTTATATTTGGTATGACTCATCTACTTGGACCTATTTGAGACATTAGTAGATGTAGGATATTATAAACTAAATTTTATAATCTCTGAACTACTACTTATAGATTTTTGGTCCTCACCCAATCTCCAAAATCCAATAAGTCTTTTCTTTTTTAACTTTTCTTCAGATGGAACTTTATTTATATCAGCCAATGTATTAACGTGACTTACGTTATTATGTCTATTTACAAATTAGGCAAGTGGTCATGAACACTTAGTACTTCTAGTGAAAATTATTCAATAAAGAACAGCTAGAGGTACGCCCTGTGTGATCGAGGATATTTAGGCTCTTAACAAGAGAGGCAGTCCTGATCATTCTTACACAAGCTACCACTGCTAAATCCTAACTGACTAAATTGTATTTTAGTTTAATATAGTTTGAAAACCTAGTAATTTCCATCGAAGTTTACATATTTTTCAGTTAAATAGTAGTTACAGTAGTGTACTGCTTCTAGACTGTCTGACATCGATTTACTATCCAGCAAATACTATGGCTAAGGGTGCTTCTAAAGGCAAGGGAGCCGCTAGCTCTAAGCCTGCTAAGCCTGCCGAGGTTCCTGAGGTCCCTGTGGAAACACCTAGCCTGTCTGGAGTTGAGCCTGCCGAGGATACTGTTGGGGAAGCAAATTCTGAGGTTGGTACAGAGGATTATTCTGAGGATGACTCGTCGGATCCTAAAGCCTTGGAAGAAGAGGTATCTACTACCGCGGAAAGGCTCGCCAGCGTCCGTGTATCACCTAGAATTGAAGCTCAGGGACCCCAGCTTGCCCCTGACCACGTGCCGTCAAATATTGGGGATAAACGTCGAAAGGCTGGAAAATTCGTGGATACGAATGTCGGGGCATTATAACTCCACATCTAAAGGACACTCCAGCACAAATCCGGAGTGAAAAGGAAGTATTGGACCTGTCCGAAAATTTCGGTTTCGCCATCGATGGAGAAGCCATTCCATTCAGCTCAAATCTTGGGGCCGAAGCTGAGGACGCCATAACTCGACAACGAGTGGTTGGATCCTCTCAATCTCGACGCCAATTGAACCGCACTGAAGCGCTCTTGAAGGGAGCTAGCGGCAGCAGCAGTTGTGGACCCCTCTATCGTGTCCCACTTGGCTGATATTCTTCCTATACCGAAGAAGAAGAAAAAATTCGGGCCGGGTTTCGAACCCGAGACCTACTGGTTTACCAGCCAGTATGTTTACCACTAAACCCAGTTACCACTGGCGAGAGAGGAAATATTTCAAAATTTAATCTCTATAGCTCTGATGCTACCATCGACCATCCTCTTGACAAACCTAACCCTGTCAGAGGATATGATCGTATGGAACTCCGATGAGGCTTACCATCCTCGTAATATCGACCCCTCATTTGCCAACTAACCCTGGTAATCACG
Source organism: Sphaeroforma sirkka (assembly GCA_001586965.3). Classification (NCBI taxonomy): domain Eukaryota; class Ichthyosporea; order Ichthyophonida; genus Sphaeroforma; species Sphaeroforma sirkka. The sequence continues at coordinate 16,259 of LUCW03001392.1, read as the reverse complement.
ATTTTGGCAATCGCTACACCAGTACCTCGTTAGAGAGTTCCCGCTCTAATCCTGAGGATGAGGAAGTGAGAACCAGACATACTCGTCTCAGGCTATTACGCTCTGGTATGCAAGTCCTTGAGGACCGTCTATTGAATGACTCTGACCTTGACGATAGGAAAGCGGATAACATTCGCTATCTAATCGATAACAAGAGAAAGGAAATAGACACCATCTTGGCACTAGCAGCCCGTAGCACTGAGCATGAGCCTCGTGAACACTTAGAACCAAGCTTTATAAAGCAGCTAGGTAACGCGCAGGCTGAGGTCGATTTCTCTACTAATGAGAGTACAGTGGAGACACTGAAGGCCTTCGACCAACTTAAGGAGTCTGCCAGCCTTAGGGATAAGCAGATGATGAATGCCTTTATTCATTTCTGTGAGCCAGGTGAATGGCGAACTATCTTGAAGGCTCATGAGCCCAACTGGAAAGCCCTACCCTGGCACTGTAGTAAACACATCAAAATACGATACTAAAACCTACTGAGTCTCCCCTGAGGCTCAGTGCGGTGCTATTATTCTTATATTTGATTGTCTACGTGGTCTACAAATAATTCACCTCGTGTGAATTAATTGTAAATTAATTCTAACTTCACACTGATAGTGGTTTAAGGGGACTTTACCACACTCCCTCAAGCTCAAGCGTCACCAGTGATTGAAGAGCTTCAAAAATAAATGACCTCTTAAACTATTGAAAATTAAAACATATATAACTAGTAGTGTAAATAAACAATATATATATATATATATATATAAACTAATGAAATCCTTCTGCTGAGTAAGTTCTTGCCTTGAAACTGGTCTTTTGAACCATCCCGGCTGTGCTGGTATATTTTCACCCCCCCCAAAAAAAGCTAGGGTATCCGCTGGTATGTTTTCACCCCCCCCCATAAGCTAGGGTATCCGCTGGAGTTATACTCGCCTATAAGCTCGAGGTTGTGGAATCGTCTTTCGCCTCTATACCGTGGTGAAATCTCACGAGGAGAGACAAAAAACTCCGATCCGGAAGTAGATGATAGGACATCTAGTATTCATCAACGTAACGTTGGAATTATTGTTGTTGTGCCGCTTTCTTCTTCTGCCGAGTTTGCTCGGCTTTGTGGTATGCCGCGATGTCATTCGGATCGTCAAAAGCTTCGGCTGACTCCCAAGTTGGATCACCATCCCGCCAGCAAACCAAGTATTCTGTATTCCCTGTGGAATCATTCTGTCTATGTCGAATGATGTAACGGAACGAGAACTATCCTGCCACATATGATCTTCTTTTTCTATGGACTAGTCAAAAAAGTTACACTCAACTGGTTTTACCTGAAAGTATCTGGAAGTGAACCATCCTTGTGTGTCAGTTCATTCCTTGTCCCTGTCTGGTATGGTCCTTCGCATTGCTTTGGTATGCGTGACCTTCGGACCATCCACATTCTGGTTGAAGGCGATAAAATCGTAAACATGGAGGCATCAACTGCCTGGATAGTATGTCTGCGTATTTCTGCGTGACCTTGTAAAGCGTCGGCAAGATCTCGTGCAAAACGATCCAGCCGAAATTGGTGACCGGCTGATTCCCCAGAAGGTCATCCGTGAAGTCAGCAAACGGAACATGACGGCGACCGAAGTAAAGCACTGAATGGTGCTGTCTTGTGTCGCCAGAGATATTCGGAGGTTGTCTGGCACAGCATAATAAGTGGTAGTCGGACATCCCATGCCGTAGGCAAAGATTCACATTTGCGAACTCCTTCGTGGATGTCTCTGTGTCTTCTCTCCGCTGCTCCCAGAACCTGAGGACGATATGGTGGCGACTTTGCATGCATCACTCCAACTTCTTGAGTTATTAATTTAACAATCTTGTTCGAAAACTCGCCTCCCTCGTCTGATTGAATTTTCCTGGGAAACCATGTTCCCAAAACACCTCCATAAGTTTAGATGTCACCACTTCTGCTGACTTTGTGGCCGTTGCTCTCAATATCAGTACCCCGTTGCTATATCCAAGACGTGCAATATATATCGATTTCCTGCTGCTGAAACTAGTGGCATTGGAATCATGTCGACTTGAATATGATCCCACGGATACTTTGCCGTTATATTAATCATCGGGTGAAATCCCTTTCGTAACACCCTCTGTCCTAGACATGTGCGACAGTTTCTCCTAACTGTTTGTGCAAGTTCCAGAGCGTTAGGCCACAAATGTCCGTTCTGCTGTAGTTGAGCAACTGTATCTTCTGCTCTATGATGCCCAATCTCATGCTGACACAAGGTGAGCTGTGTGCGACGGCTTATCTCTTCCTCATCTGGAGAATCCGTCATGGCTACTTCCGAGATAGCGATCGATACTAGCCGAGACGTATCTAATGGGGTGACTTTCGATACTGAGGACGGTTCTGTATATCCCAATCGTGCTGAAAACGTCGCTGGAAGGCTGTAACCATTGCGTGGGCCTACTCTCTGCAATGACTGTGTGACCCCATGGTGCCTTGCCACTCGCATACTTTCCGTATTTGAGGAAGGAGTGGGGCTGTCCTTGGAACTAATACTGGGTCGCTTTGTAGAAGCGACTTGAATAACTGGAACCAAGGCTCGTGGGGCGCCCACGGTAGACACACCGTAGCTGTGGCCCTCTCTGATCGTATCTTGCGCAACATTCTATGGATTAATCTCCATGGTGGGTTCATCCATCCGTCTATATCCTTCCAACAATGTGCAAACGCTCCACCCCTGTCATCGTCGGTGTAGTAGCGTGGCAAATGATGAATCCTGATGCGAAGCAAAGACATCGACATTATTCTCACCCATAATCCGTTGCGCTTGCTCAAAGTAGTCTGGAAAAAGTTGCCAACATTCTGCATATAGTACCTCCGGGTCCTCAGTCTCAACAGTTCCCTCATGAAGCCTAGACCACGCGTCTGGTATCACGTTCTTTATACCCGGGATGTGCGAGATAGTAAAATTGAAAGGCGCTATGATGTGATGCCATCGTTGTAGCATCGGATTCAGCTTTAGCTGTGTGTTCATATACACCAAAGCCTTGTGATCAGTCAACACTGAAAAGCGTTGACCTTCGAGATGATCCCGGAAGTGTGTGAGACCATATACCAAGGCCAATAATTCCTTCATGGGTGTTGCGTAATTGCGCTGTGCTGCGTTGAGGGTCTTGCTGAAGAACATTAGGTATTGCTTCTTCCCTTCTATGGTCTGGAACAATGCACCTCCAATACCGTAGTCGCTTGCATCCGTTTCGAGTTGTAAAGGTACTTCGTCGACGGGAAATTTCAACACTACTGCCTCAACTATGGCTTGCTTCATGGCATCCCAAGCTTGCTGGTGTCTCTGTTCCCACCTGTCTCCAATGATTTCCTTAGGCTTCAGTCTTACAAATTCCCGGAGTGGGGCAACTACCTCTGCAAAGTTTGGTAGGTGCTCGTGAAGAAGAAAGTTGGCTAATCCCAAGGCCGATGCAATGTCTTTGTACTTCTTCGGGTTGGCCAGTCAATGAGCTTGGCCTGCTTTTCATGGCAAATATCAATTCCGGCCTTCGATACTCGCTTCCCTAGGATCATGACTTCTTTGACTGCAAAATGACATTTTGAAGGGTTTAGCTTGAAACTGTGGTACGTCAGCCGCCGAATGACCTCTTTCACTACTCGTACGTGTTCCTCGTAGTCATCTGTTGCTATTACGATGTCGTCCAGGTAGTGGTGTGCCGGAAGTCCTTGCAATATCACACTCAGTGTACGCTGAAACTGCTGCGTCAGTGTGTGTAGTCCAAATGGCGCTGATGTAAAGGAATACTGGCTTTTGCCATGTGTGAAACTGAATAGATACTGAGAATCAGGGTGAATTGGGAGTCGATGGTACGCTGCGGTTAGATCCAATGTCGTGTAATATCTCTTCCCTTTGATGTTACCAATGATGTCGTTGATACGGGGAATAATGAACTGATCCGCCGGTATTAATGCATTCACCGCTCTGAGGTCCAAACACACTCGCACTTTCTTTAGTTCTCCAGATTGAGTATACTCTGGCACGGCGAGCAAGGGTAAGTTGACGGAAGTGGCTGTATCCCTTTGAACTATGACCAAATCTTGAATCCACTTCTGCACCTGTCTATCTACCCATGGTATCCATTTGTCTGCTACAAAGTTCCTTACTGCCTTCCGCATCCTTGCAGCTTGATCTGGTGTCACTGGCAATCTAACTTCGCCTCCTTCCAGTCTGCACCTGTCCTTTTCTCGAATACCGTCATTGTCCCTCAGTTCCTTGTCTAGTTCCAGGCGAACACCGGTTTCCCTCGGTCAAATCTGGTGGTCGTCTCAGCGGTATTGGTTCCAATAGTTTGTCTAGCTCCGTTGGATCTATGGGTGAGAATGGCGATTGAAGGCCTCCCACGTATAGCCCTAAGCCAGGCATAAGATCCTGGCCTACGATCGCGTCGATAGCCGGTGGTAGATTCATTAGCTCGAAAGACTGTTCTGTGAGCTCTAGACCATATCGTACTGGAGTTTGTACGGTTGAGCCTATTCGCCGTGTACGAAGACTACGATCAGCTGATATATATAGGATCCCTCCGGAGCCGACTTAATTTGCAATCCCCAATCGTGTGCGGATGTCGAATCAATGCAACTTCTGTTTGCCCCAGAATCCACTAACGCCCTGCATGTCTTACCGTTAATCAGGATGGATATGAATACTCGATTGTCCATTGAAAGTAATGGATCTTTGATCGATAGTATCACAGGTGTGCTAGACGGGAAAACTAAAGTTGCATCTACATCCGACACCCTTACGTCCTATTCCTGATCGCTGCCTATGGTTTTCCACGTTGCATCCTCTTCTAACTCACCCTGTTCGATTTCGTCTGGGTGTGCCAGTATGGAAGCAATGTGTGTGTCTGTAGGCGTGGTCTCCTCCTGCTCCGTTTGCTGGTCGTCCGAGTCTGTTAGAGAGCCGTAATGGTGTTGACCGCGGGCAAACTCTTATCGAAGGATACGCCTTGCTTAAATCCTCGGCCCGAGCTGGATGTGAATCCAACCCTTTTGTTCGACTGGTAGTGCTTGCAGGATGATATATGCCTGAAACTGGGTGGGGCACCCGCTCTGCACGCGTAACACGTGGTGGTCGTAGACGTGCTTGTGCGTTGTGTGCTGCCTCCTCCTGTATTCGTATTCAAATTACGATCTCGTTGTTGGGCTGGAAACTGTCTACGCCTATCCCCACATTCATCTGTGTCCGTACCCGTTGTCTGAGGATGGCATCGGTTTCTTGTATGTCTGGATTTAAAATGCGGAGAAGGTCTTCAGTCTCCAGGTGGTCCCAACCTATGTGGTGTTGTAGCGTGCGTTCATACGTCATATTACCTGTCAGGTCCTCGAGGGCCTGTATGAGGCAGTGATTAAGCAACCGCTTAGGAAAGTCCTTGCCCTTATCTGCTCGCTCCCAGGCTCTCTTGTGAACTTCCACAATCTTGTTCAAATGTTCCCTGGCTGACTCTACACCCTTGGTGCGGGGATTACCCTTCGCCAACTTCTTAAAGGTAGGGTCTACGGTGGCCTTGCTCTCATGTTGACAGATTTGGTCTATGACCTGTTCCGCCGGATATACCCTCAGCTCATTATGGTTGTCACGGAGATAGTCAATTGTGGCCTTTGCTGCCTTAAAATGTATGAGTACCTTATAGAACCAACGTACCATCCACGACTCATCTAGTCCTGAGACATGGGCGTTCTTCAGTGCCTCTCTTCTAGCGCCCCTCGTGTGTCTCTATCGGCTGTGCTGTTGGTTGATAACGGTCTAAGGCCAATCGGGCCATGTCCGTGGCTCCGGAGCTCTGTTCTTCCTGATAGCTTCCAATTGAGTATTCAGCGCTCCTTTCAACGTATCGATCGTGGACGTTAGTAATGTACATCTTGGGACATCATAGTTTCCCTGTGCTCGACAAAGTTCATCCACAAAGAAGGATATCTTCCCTTCGAGGCGTTGACACATGGCTCGGCGATGCTCGTTCCACTGCGCTGGTGTCATGATCGGCTCTCTCGCCTGTTCGTCTTTGTGCGGTCGTTTTCTGCTGCCATGAACATTACCGTCGTCGACATCACTAGACTTGCGCTTACCGTCGTCGACGTCACTATACTTGCGCTTACCGTCGTCAACGTAACTAGCCTTGCGCATATCCTGTATCGATCGCGCGAAGTCTCGGTGCTGTCGGCTGAGTTCCCATCGTCTACGTAGTTGTTTTCGTTCGGCTTCCCTACGATAATCCCCATGTGGGTCGCTCAAATATTGCTCTAGCTGTCGGCCCCTGATTTCGTCAGAGTTTTGCTGACGAGTGCCCGTGGCCCACCCTGACATATTTCTATGCCGTTGGACTTGTCGTTCATCCCCGTTGCCTGCAGAGGGAATCCTGACTTGCACTGGTAAAACTCCCCCATCGAGTTCGCTTTCGAGTGAAATCTCGTTCAGGTGCTCGGTGAAAAGGCTGCCATGAATACGGTCTATCACCCGCTGAATGAATGCCCGAAGGACCTCGGACATTGGCTACCCTGTGTCGCTCAGCTGCTGGTTCAAGCAGACTTTGAACGACTAGTATGCCTAATCACAAATTGCACCTCACTGTCTTCTGGATCTGCTCTCCTCTTGCCGATAAGCGAGACCCGTGCCCCAACTGATGTCGCCTGCTTGCTTGCCTGGCCCCCACGTCTTGGTCTGTCTGTTCATGTCGCGGTTGTTCATCTCTTCGACGCGATGCTACTGTCTGGCGCGAAGAAGCTGTGCCTCCTTGGTGGGTCTGCTCGAAATCTGACAAGATCTCTGGGTTGCTTTGCCGTCGCGACGAGTGCGTCGAGGGCTACGGGGTGCTTGGACGCATGGGCATCTTGATGTTAAGACTTCGATGTATGGCTTTGTATTGTTGATGAATAGTTGGTCCAGATTGAAGGAGTGTCGGCTATTATATATAATAGTTGACTTCAGCCATTTGTGTTACACACTTTCTTTCCGCCGTTCTCTCCTCTCGTGATACCAAAATAGCTAATTATCATTGAATCATGTTGATGTCTACAAGGTCTGCTTGCGGGTCCCCGAAAACTCGTTGCGCTCGAATACACCTTGTTCTTTAATGATTGCTAATCATTTTGTTTGGGTTGGTTTTGTTAATAAGTACTCGTTTTTTGCTCTCCTTTGCTCTGTCTATAGGAGTAATTAAGAGTTGCTGATAGACTCGAAGCGTGTTCAATGATCAACCGCCTGTCGTGTTCTAGCGTTCTGAATGCTCCTTTAATCCAACCTTCAGGACCACTGTACTCCAACATCAATCAAATCCGAGGCCTGCAGCCAGGAAGTTCAGGTCAAGGTTCCCAAGAATAACCTTGAGCCCAAGGTAGATACATCGGTTATGAAGTTGGAAAACCAAAAACAAATTCCCTATTCAAACCAACTTGAGTGTACTTGCACGATGCCTGATAAGTGCCGTCTACTCTTGCATGTACTATTTCTTCTGTTCCTTGCAAGAGTCCGCTGCATCTTGACGATTCGCCTTATACGTCGGTGATAACGTTCTCCTTAGTTTTCACCAACAATCATACAACCGTACCAGGCTATGTTGGTCCTACGGCTGATTCACTTACGTTGACTTCCTTTCTCTCTAGAATGGAAATTTAAGTATATATATATATATATATATATATATATACGAAAAATGTAACATCGGTAAATATGTCTTCTAGTTGTGTGTTGGTCGTTAGGGTTCGATATCCCCGTGATATATTTTTTTCCTATGCTTTCGTGACCATCGAAGTTCGCGCATGCAACGATGGCGAACATTCGACTCCGAGATATTTTCGAAAAAAATCGATCTTCTAACCATGCCAGTCCTTTCGTCTAGCCAATTGATTACCAAAACTTGCTCCCTGTAGTTGATATTTGTTGAAAATACGAGTTGAAATCGCATTTTTTTCTGTCTCAGTTTCTCCCAAACTGTGCCTAGCTCCTCTTCTGCATTGCTACCTGTCTCACGCGCGCTTAATTCACGTTTCCATTCTACGTCGCCTGACACTGTCGATTCTACATTGCTACCTGCTTTTCTTGATCACCTCTATCTGCCCTTTGTCGTCGCTGTACTCGCCTTACACCTATGAAAATCTGCCATATCGACCTTCTCTACGCCAAATTACGTTCTTCTATACCCTAACTGCGATACTGCATCATGTTCGTGTTGTGTGGATTGACTAGGCCAGTCAAAACATTGTTCAAACGTCCTATGACTGCTAATTAGTCAGAGGAGGCCTTGATTGTCAACGACGGCCTGAAAAGTCGCATTGGAATTGAAGTATCTGGATTTTCGGACCGAAGATGGATTAAAAAAAAAAAATCAAAAGAAGAATGAATGGTTGTTGGGAAATGGTCGGATGACTAATTAATCTGTAAAAAATTTAGAAATAAAAAAAACGCTAAAAATTGCATATATTACTAATCACTCCAATTTGCTCTGGATTTAAAATAATTTTTTTAAAATATGCATAAAATATAAATATATATATATATAAATCACGCAAGCGTATCAAACCGAGCAAAAACGGATATATATATAATAGTATATATATATATATATATATATATATATATATATATATATATATATATATATATATATATATATATATTTTAAATAAAATTAGTAGCATTCGACCGGATGGTCGGATAACTATATATATATATATATATTTATAGAAAAAAAAAGAAGAAGAAATAAAATGCTCATCAGCTAAATAAAATGGGCACCTGTTAATTTCTGCATATATTACTAATCACTCCAATTTGCTCTAGATTTATAATAATAATAAAATCTGCATAAAGTATATATATATATATGAAAACCACGCAAACGTATCAAAACGAGCAAAACGGAAGGTGGGGATTTCTTTTCACTTATCTGTGCTCGGAAGACTTTGCTCCTGTCGTAGTTTGCAAGCTCCTTTCGGCTATCCGGTTCTGAGGGAGATCAACTCCCCCTGTGCTCGGAAGACTTTGCTCCTGTCGTACTTTACAAGCTCCTTTCAGCTACCCGGTTCTGAGGGAGATCAACTCCTGTAATTCGTCAATAAAATGAACTTCTCCGTCCACTATTATCCTCGAGATAAAATCGAATAATACACCTAAAGTAACTAGTCGTAAAATGTAGTAAAACACATCAAAATACGATACTAAAACCTACTGAGTCTCCCTGAGGCTCAGTGCGGTGTATTTATTCTTATATTTGATTGTCTACGTGGTCTACAAATAATTCACCTCGTGTGAATTAATTGTAAACTAATTCTAACTCCACACTGATAGTGGTTTAAGGGACTTTTACCACACTCAGACCTAGTCCATCGAGGAACCAATTATCTAAGTATATTTTTTTTTTATGTTGTGTTTACGAATGTGTTTCGTACGCCGATTGTGTTTGATCTATTATATGTGTAATTTTGTTATAGGTATCATTTGATAGGAAATGTTTTTCCCTTTCATATGACACCTTATTCAAGCTGTTTGAGTGAAAAATCATTGAGTTATGAGTCTTAGAAGTTTAAGTGTATTTGAAGAAATTGTGTTTGTATTTTTTAGAGATGGAATCTAAAATAGATCGCGCACGTCCGTTGGAATTTCTTTGGCAAAGGAAATTTTCGAGCCGAAAGGGCCGTTCAATTTTGACGAAAAATAGTATAAATACGGAATACAAAAGTAAATAAAGAGTACTTTCACAGAGTTAAAAAAAAAATTTACATGTGAGATGAAAATTCCTCTTTCAGACATATCGATTTTCTATCCGAGGAAAAACCGTGGAGACCCCATCGACTTGACGTCGAATTCTGTCTCGATCTTCTTCAAAAAATTTCTCCCCATTCGACGTGAAGTCGAAAATATCAAACCGTCATCAACATAAAGTACAAGAAAGCAGTTCTTCCCAATAAAGATACAAGAGTCCGTAAGACTTGGCCGGAATCAACATCATTAACGAGGAAATCTCTGAAGCGCACAAACCAACATAATCCGGCTTGCTTGAGTCCATAGATACTCTTCTTCAGCTCGCAAATAGCACCTCCTTAATCAACTGGTGATCCTCATCACTTAGTAAATCACCGACTAGTTCAACGAAACCAGTGGGGATCTCCGAGCAGACATACTCTTCCAAATTACCATTTCAAAATGCAGTTTTGACATCGAACTGCAATACATCCAAGTTCTCAGATGCAGCGATAGCCAAACACGCACGCACAGTCTCTTTGTGACTACTGGTGACGATGTCTCCACATAATCTCGACCATACTGTTGTGCAAATCCTTCGCACACAGACGGGCTTCATGTCGTATAACTGCTCCGCTTTCATCACGCTTGAGAGTGAGAACCCACTTGAGTCCCAGAGGCTTTTGTCCGGGCCTTGCGGCGCTGCTGAAGTTTCCAAACCTTCATCTTCAGCATTGAACGTAGCTCGTCTCTCTCATGGCTGCGCGGAAGTGCTTCTCATCAGCAGACCCAGTCAAGTCTTTGAAGGACAATTCATCGGCCAGAAATCCGAAGTTAGATTCTTCATGATCTCGTTTACGATCTCGTCGAAGTTTCGAAGTTTGTCGAGGTGGGGTTCCACTTGATTGACGTTCACGTTTTCTCTCCGAGTCCAAGTCCGTACGAGCCTTAGAGCTGATCCGCGGGGACATCATATCATTGGCTCGGTCGCGTGCACCTGTCGTAGGTGTCTGCTTACCAGGCAAAGCACGTTTCTGGTGATTGAGTGGGCGAGCACAACCAGGATGTTCACCGGGTCCTGATTCATCACCTCCATCAGTAGATGATTCATCCATAGTGACATCATCGTCGGTCGGCATCATCCATGGGACCATCTCCATCACTATCCGTATCTGATTCTGACGCTGAAGTATCCTTGTTGCCATCACTTGTCGAATTCTGTCTCGATCTTCTTCAAAAATTTCTCCCCATTCGACGTGAAGTCGAAAATATCAAACCGTCATCAACATAAAAGTACAAGAAAGCAGTTCTTCCCAATAAAGATACAAGAGTCCGTAAGACTTGGCTGGAATCCAACATCATTAACGAGGAAATCTCTGAAGCGCACAAACCAACATAATCCGGCTTGCTTGAGTCCATAGATACTCTTCAGCAGCTCGCAAATAGCACCTCCTTAATCAACTGGTGATCCTCATCACTTAGTAAATCACCGACTAGTTCAACGAAACCAGTGGGGATCTCCGAGCAGACATACTCTTCCAAATTACCATTTCAAAATGCAGTTTTGACATCGAACTGCAATACATCCAAGTTCTCAGATGCAGCGATAGCCAAACACGCACGCACAGTCTCTTTTGTGACTACTGGTGACGATGTCTCCACATAATCTCGACCATACTGTTGTGCAAATCCTTCGCACACAGACGGGCTTCATGTCGTATAACTGCTCCGCTTTCATCACGCTTGAGAGTGAGAACCCACTTGAGTCCCAGAGGCTTTGTCCGGGCCTTGCGGCGCTGCTGAAGTTTCCAAACCTTCATCTTCAGCATTGAACGTAGCTCGTCTCTCATGGCTGCGCGGAAGTGCTTCTCATCAGCAGACCCAGTCAAGTCTTTGAAGGACAATTCATCGGCCAGAAATCCGAAGTTAGATTCTTCATGATCTCGTTTACGATCTCGTCGAAGTTTCGAAGTTTGTCGAGGTGGGGTTCCACTTGATTGACGTTCACGTTTTCTCTCCGAGTCCAAGTCCGTACGAGCCTTAGAGCTGATCCGCGGGGACATCATATCATTGGCTCGGTCGCGTGCACCTGTCGTAGGTGTCTGCTTACCAGGCAAAGCACGTTTCTGGTGATTGAGTGGGCGAGCACAACCAGGATGTTCACCGGGTCCTGATTCATCACCTCCATCAGTAGATGATTCATCCATAGTGACATCATCGTCGGTCGGCATCATCCATGGGACCATCTCCATCACTATCCGTATCTGATTCTGACGCTGAAGTATCCTTGTTGCCATCACTTGTCGAATTCTGTCTCGATCTTCTTCAAAAAATTTCTCCCCATTCGACGTGAAGTCGAAAATATCAAACCGTCATCAACATAAAGTACAAGAAAGCAGTTCTTCCCAATAAAGATACAAGAGTCCGTAAGACTTGGCCGGAATCCAACATCATGAACGAGGAAATCTCTGAAGCGCACAAACCAACATAATCCGGCTTGCTTGAGTCCATAGATACTCTTCTTCAGCTCGCAAATAGCACCTCCTTAATCAACTGGTGATCCTCATCACTTAGTAAATCACCGACTAGTTCAACGAAACCAGTGGGGATCTCCGAGCAGACATACTCTTCCAAATTACCATTTCAAAATGCAGTTTTGACATCGAACTGCAATACATCCAAGTTCTCAGATGCAGCGATAGCCAAACACGCACGCACAGTCTCTTTTGTGACTACTGGTGACGATGTCTCCACATAATCTCGACCATACTGTTGTGCAAATCCCTTCGCACACAGACGGGCTTCATGTCGTATAACTGCTCCGCTTTCATCACGCTTGAGAGTGAGAACCCACTTGAGTCCCAGAGGCTTTGTCCGGGCCTTGCGGCGCTGCTGAAGTTTCCAAACCTTCATCTTCAGCATTGAACGTAGCTCGTCTCTCATGGCTGCGCGGAAGTGCTTCTCATCAGCAGACCCAGTCAAGTCTTTGAAGGACAATTCATCGGCCAGAAATCCGAAGTTAGATTCTTCATGATCTCGTTTACGATCTCGTCGAAGTTTCGAAGTTTGTCGAGGTGGGGTTCCACTTGATTGACGTTCACGTTTTCTCTCCGAGTCCAAGTCCGTACGAGCCTTAGAGCTGATCCGCGGGGACATCATATCATTGGCTCGGTCGCGTGCACCTGTCGTAGGTGTCTGCTTACCAGGCAAAAGCACGTTTCTGGTGATTGAGTGGGCGAGCACAACCAGGATGTTCACCGGGTCCTGATTCATCACCTCCATCAGTAGATGATTCATCCATAGTGACATCATCGTCGGTCGGCATCATCCATGGGACCATCTCCATCACTATCCGTATCTGATTCTGACGCTGAAGTATCCTTGTTGCCATCACTTGTCGAATTCTGTCTCGATCTTCTTCAAAAATTCTCCCCCATTCGACGTGAAGTCGAAAATATCAAACCGTCATCAACATAAAGTACAAGAAAGCAGTTCTTCCCAATAAAGATACAAGAGTCCGTAAGACTTGGCCGGAATCCAACATCATTAACGAGGAAATCTCTGAAGCGCACAAACCAACATAATCCGGCTTGCTTGAGTCCATAGATACTCTTCTTCAGCTCGCAAATAGCACCTCCTTAATCAACTGGTGATCCTCATCACTTAGTAAATCACCGACTAGTTCAACGAAACCAGTGGGGATCTCCGAGCAGACATACTCTTCCAAATTACCATTTCAAAATGCAGTTTTGACATCGAACTGCAATACATCCAAGTTCTCAGATGCAGCGATAGCCAAACACGCACGCACAGTCTCTTTTGTGACTACTGGTGACGATGTCTCCACATAATCTCGACCATACTGTTGTGTAAATCCTTCGCACACAGACGGGCTTCATGTCGTATAACTGCTCCGCTTTCATCACGCTTGAGAGTGAGAACCCACTTGAGTCCCAGAGGCTTTGTCCGGGCTTTGCGGCGCTGCTGAAGTTTCCAAACCTTTCATCTTCAGCATTGAACGTAGCTCGTCTCTCATGGCTGCGCGGAAGTGCTTCTCATCAGCAGACCCAGTCAAGTCTTTGAAGGACAATTCATCGGCCAGAAATCCGAAGTTAGATTCTTCATGATCTCGTTTTACGATCTCGTCGAAGTTTCGAAGTTTGTCGAGGTGGGGTTCCACTTGATTGACGTTCACGTTTTCTCTCCGAGTCCAAGTCCGTACGAGCCTTTAGAGCTGATCTGCGGGGACATCATATCATTGGCTCGGTCGCGTGCACCTGTCGTAGGTGTCTGCTTACCAGGCAAAGCACGTTTCTGGTGATTGAGTGGGCGAGCACAACCAGGATGTTCACCGGGTCCTGATTCATCACCTCCATCAGTAGATGATTCATCCATAGTGACATCATCGTCGGTCGGCATCATCCATGGGACCATCTCCATCACTATCCGTATCTGATTCTGACGCTGAAGTATCCTTGTTGCCATCACTTGCTTCCTACTTCATCGTCAATACTATCATCGTCACCCCTCGGAATTATTGACTTTGACCTTTTCAACGTGACTGGCAATCGTGGGTCAAGATGATAATCTCGACTATTCACAACACGCTTGGTCTCCTAGGTTGTAAATTCGCATACTGCCGCGAACAGTATTAAGGCTAGACCTAGTAAAATACCTTTTCTGACCCTTCTTGCCGAATTTCTTGTTATATTTTCCGGTCACGAAATATACTTTCGCACCAAAAGGAATTGTTGTCTGCAACAAATCAGGTTTAACTTCTCTTGACCATAGTTCCGCCTGCGACTCTAGCACCACCTCGTTGTGGCATTACGTTGATCAACCAACAAGCATAGGTAACCGCTTCAAGCCAAAACTCATCGCCCAGTCCAGCCTGCAGTAGAAGAACCCGGGCCATCTCGATTAGGGGTTCGATGTGCACGCTCACATCTTCCATTATGTTCATGAGTACGTGCTGCCGTCAAACTCTGCTTTTTATGCCTCTTGCTGATAGCATAGACTTCCAAGTCTCGTTGACAGGAAACTTCGGCCCCTCTATCACCAACATGAGCCATCTTCTGGAATCGCTTCCAGCACTGCATAATTCAGTGTCCAGCAGAGTGACGCATTGCAGCAGCTCCATCAATTTGTGCTTTGCAGGCCCAAAATAATTCAGTAGTGTCTGCTTGCTCACGTCAAGAAACCTGAGACCGGAATTGGTTTCCCCAGTGAGTGACGGTGTCTTCGAGGTCTCGAAGATATCCACGTGCAGCTTCGATCCCTGAACTTCCAGAACCACAGATTTACGTCAGCTTACCCCTTCAGACTGACCAAACTTGCAAGTAATTCTGGCCCGTGCCATCTTGCCTTGCACGCAAGCTCTACAGAAGGGAAGCTTCGACCCCCAACGTCTGGCAACTTTTTTCCATTCCTGCACAAGACCATTGTCTCTTTCATCAGTTCTCCAAGCTTACATGGCCAAGTCTATGATTCCACATGAGCACATCTGCTTCACCATCATCTGGATGCCACAAGGGCCTTCCATCTTCATCCGAAGATAATCTTTGTACCCGAATGCTCTGGTTTTCGGGTGACTCTGCAAGGATCTTGTGTAAACGATGATCATAGCCCTTGTCTAACCGTTGCTTCTTACCCAAAACACTTGCGGATCAAAATAATGTGTAGCGATCGTTCTTCTCCGCACGTCGCCTTCCAGCCGTTCTTAATGTTGTCGTACGTGATAAAAAAAGCTTGAACACCCGCCTTTAGGAAATCGGTGAAGAGCTTCAAACCAGTCTCCAGGACAGCTTCTGCGCAATCCCGCCCCTACCATCTGCATGCATTTTAGTGTTGCTAAGCCTGGTCAATCGCTTGTTAGAGGGGTTCTACAGCAGACAGAGCATCCCTCCAATACTACAATATGGTTTGTTGGCACCTGTGTCAATCATAAGCTCGTTAGCAAATAAGACTAGATCACCTACGCCCAGCAATGCATACGCCGATTGTTCGCTGGATTATGTTCTCCAATTCAGCTTCAAGCGATTGAAGTGACGGATCCATCCACAAGTAGATCATCCTCGGCAAAGGTGTTCATCATCGTCGAGTGTAGTACATTTATCTTCATCTGTAGCTGAGATAAAGCCACCCTGAACTTCACATTCTGATGAAAAACCTCCAGATAGCAAACCCGGGTGGAGCATCCACCATCATCAAATTTGCTGTCGGCACGGGAAGAATCAGAATCGGTGGAATCGGCCATCAAGGCCGGCATACCATCACTACCGTCGACATCTCCGTTACTACCGATCGCCATCAATCCAAATCCGAAATAGCCATTGTCATCATCATTCTCATCGTCGAGATCTCGGCAGCTCGTTTGATAGTGCCCCGGTTTCTTGCAATTCAAACACGCCATCTTACCACCATTAATTAGTTTTCCAAGTATGCCCGGCTTAAGCAAGTAATTTGAAACAAGTAAGCTCCCGGCCATCTCTACTACCAAAGTCACCTCTTGGT
>LUCW03001391.1:50000-77788 GCA_001586965.3 Sphaeroforma sirkka | reverse complement strand
TCGTCGCCCACCAATCACCAGAAATGATTTACCTGGTAAGCAGACACCTACGAGGTGGCAGGCGGCCTTGAAAACCACGTAAAGATCATTACACGCGACCGAGCCAATGACATGATGTCCCCGCGGATCAGCTCTAAGGCTCGTTACGGACTTGGACTCGGAGAGAAAACGTGAACGTCAATCAACGTGGAAACCCCACCTCGACAAACTTCGAAAAACTTCGACGAGATCGTAAACGAGATCATGAAGAAGTCTAACTTTGGATTTCTGGCCGATGATGAATGTCCTTCAAAGACTTGACTGGGTCTGCTGATGAGAAGCACTTCCGCGCAGCCATGAGAGACGAGCTACGTTCCATGCTGAAGATGAAGGTTTGGAAACTTCAGCAGCGCTGCAAGGCCCGGACAAAGCCTCTGGGACTCAAGTGGGTTCTCACTCTCAAGCGTGATGAAAGCGGCGCAGTGATACGACATAAAGCCCGCCTATGTGCGAAGGATTTGCACAACAGTATGGTCGAGATTATGTGGAGACATCGTCACCAGTAGTCACAAAGAGACTGTGCGTGCATGTTTGGCTATCGCTGCATCTGAGAACTTGGATGTATTGCAGTTCGATGTCAAAACTGCATTTTTTGCATGGTAATTTGGAAGAGTACGTCTGCTCTGGAGATCCCACTGGTTTCGTTGAAATAGTTGGTGATTTACTAAGTGATGAGGATCACCAGTTGATTAAGGAGGGTGCTATTTGCGAGCTGAAGAAGAGTATCTATGGACTCAAGCAAGCCGGATTATGTTGGTTTGTGCGCTTCAGAGATTTCCTCGTTAATGATGTTGGATTCCGGCCAAGTCTTACGGACCCTTGTCTCTTTATTCGGAAGAACTGCTTTCTGGTACTTTATGTTGATGACGGTTTGATATTTTTCGACTTCACGTCGAATGGGGAGAAGATATTGAAGAAGATCGAGACAGAGTTCGACGTCAAGTCGATGGGGTCTCCACGGTTTTTCCTCGGATGGAAAAATTGATATGTCTGAAAGAGGAATTTTCATCTCGCAGCCGGCATATATTGAGAAGCTAGCGCAGAAGTATGGACCATTGAAAAGGGTCAGTACACCTATGAGTACATCTTTCGACGTGAATCGGCCTGGTACATTGGTGCAGGATTCAGACTACCGTGGTATCATAGGTTCCCTTTATGTTTGCAGCTGTGGGTACGCGTCCTGATATTGCTTTTGCGACAAGTTCACTGAGCCGATACCTTGACCAGCCGACTAAGGCGAGAGAGGCTGCCGCAAGAAATCTGTGCGGATACTTGGAGGCTACCAAACACTGGGAATCTTCTATGAAGCCGGGAACGACTTGAAACTTTGTGCGTATGCCGATGCAAGCTATGGGGGCGAGAAAGACAAAGCGATCTCGTTCTGGCTATCTGGTATTCATCACAAATGCCCCAGTCTACTGGGGCGCGCCGTCAGACACTTGTCACCCTAAGTACTTCTGAGGCAGAGTATGTCAGTCTTGCAGAGTCTTGCCGTGACGTAAAAAAAGTCTGCTTTGAATTTGCTATCTGAGCTAGGACGAGCCTCTGATCAATCTGTAGTTTGTTACGAGGACAATCAGACTGCTAAGAAGATGGCTGAGGAATTGACCACCAAGCGCAGTAAGCATATTGATATCAAATATCATTATGTGCGAGAGTTATGCGCAAAGAAGATCATCTCATTGGAGGACTGCCGGTCTGAGTTGATGGTTGCTGATGCCTTGACCAAGGCATTGCCTAAGGTTGCTTTCTGTGAAGCACCGAAGTCATATGATGAAACGCCGCTGCTACCGATGTGCTGTCGTGTCTACATCTCTTTGTCGTTGTGGCTAGTTTGTGGGGAAATACATGTTGAATGATGTCCGATGACTATGTCTTGCGTCCATGGGGAGTGTAGAAAAATCATATTGTCAAAGGTGAATGATGTTTAAGTGTTGGACTCATGTAGTAAACACATCAAAATATGATATACTAAAACCTACTGAGTCTCCCCTGAGGCTCAGTGCGGTGTATTTATTCTCTTATATTTGATTGTCTACGTGGTCTACAAATAATTCACCTCGTGTGAATTAATTGTAAACTAATTCTAACTCCACACTGATAGTGGTTTAAGGGACTTTTACCACACTCCCTCAAGCTCAAGCGTCACCAGTGATTGAAGAGCTTCAAAAATAAATGACCTCTTAAACTATTGAAAATTAAACATATATAATTAGTAGTGTAAATAAACAATATATATATATATATATATATAAACTAATGAAATCCTTCTGCTGAGTAAGTTCTTGCCTTGAAACTGGTCTTTTGAACCATCCCGGCTGTGCTGGTATATTTTCACCCCCCCCAAAAGCTAGGGTATCCGCTGGTATGTTTTCACCCCCCCATAAGCTAGGGGTATCCGCTGGAGTTATACTCGCCTATAAGCTCGAGTTGTGGAATCGTCTTTCGCCTCTATACCGTGGTGAAATCTCACGAGGAGAGACAAAACTCCGATCCGGAAGTAGATGATAGACATCTAGTATTCATCAACGTAACGTTGGAATTATTGTTGTTGTGCCGCTTTCTTCTTCTGCCGAGTTTGCTCGGCTTTGTGGTATGCCGCGATGTCATTCGGATCGTCAAAAGCTTTGGCTGACTCCCAAGTTGGATCACCATCCCGCCAGCGAACCAAGTATTCTGTATTCCCTGTGGAATCATTCTGTCTATGTCGAATGATGTAACGGAACGAGGAACTATCCTGCCACATATGATCTTCTAAAGGCTTTTCGGTGGCTCTATGGACTAGTCGCAAAAGTT
Source organism: Sphaeroforma sirkka (assembly GCA_001586965.3). Lineage (NCBI taxonomy): Eukaryota > Ichthyosporea > Ichthyophonida > Sphaeroforma > Sphaeroforma sirkka. The sequence goes on along the minus strand of LUCW03001391.1, from coordinate 74,953 downwards.
CCACTCTAACTGGTTTACCTTTGAAAGTATCTGGAAGTGAACCATCCTTGTGTGTCAGTTCATATCCTTGTCCCTGTCTGGCTTTGACAACGTATGGTCCAAACATTGGTCGCATTGCTTTGGTTGTGCGACCTTCGGACCGTACCATTACCACATCCCCTGGTTGAAAGGCGATAAAATCGTAAGCATGGAGGCGGTCAAACTGCCTGGATAGTGTGTCTGCGTATTTCTGCGTGACCTTGTAAAGCGTCGGCAAGATAGTGTCGTGCAAACGATCCAGCCGGTGTGCCCAAGCCTCATTGGTGACCGGCTGATTCCCCGGAAGGTCATCCGTGAAGTCAGCAAACGGAACATGACGGCGACCGAAGTAAGCACTGAATGGTGCTGTCTTGTGTCGCCGAGATATTCGGAGGTTCTGGCACAGCATAATAAGTGGTAGTCGGACATCCCATGCCGTAGGCAAAGATTCACATAGCTTGCGAACTCCTTCGTGGATGTCTCTGTGTCTTCTCTCCGCTGCTCCCAGAACCTGAGGACGATATGGTGGCGACTTTGCATGCATCACTCCAACTTCTTGAGTTATTAATTTAACAATCTTGTTCGAAAACTCGCCTCCTCGTCTGATTGAATTTTCCTGGGAAAACCATGTTCCCCAAACACCTCCATAAGTTTAGATGTCACCACTTCTGCTGACTTTGTGGCCGTTGCTCTCAATATCGAGTACCCCGTTGCTATATCCAAGACGTGCAATATATATCGATTTCCTGCTGCTGAAACTAGTGGCATTGGAATCATGTCGACTTGAATATGATCCCACGGATACTTTGCCGTTATATTAATCATCGGGTGAAATCCCTTTCGTAACACCCTCTGTCCTAGACATGTGCGACAGTTTCTCCTAACTGTTTGTGCAAGTTCCAGAGCGTTAGGCCACAAATGTCCGTTCTGCTGTAGTTGAGCAACTGTATCTTCTGCTCTATGATGCCCAATCTCATGCTGACACAAGGTGAGCTGTGTGCGACGGCTTATCTCTTCCTCATCTGGAGAATCCGTCATGGCTACTTCCGAGATAGCGATCGATACTAGCCGAGACGTATCTAATGGGGTGACTTTCGATACTGAGGACGGTTCTGCATATCCCAATCGTGCTGAAAACGTCGCTGGAAGGCTGTAACCATTGCGTGGACCTACTCTGGCAATGACTGTGTGACCCCATGGTGCCTTGCCACTCGCATACTTTCCGTATTTGAGGAAGGAGTGGGCTGTCCTTGAACTAATACTGGGTCTCTTTGTAGAAGCGACTTGAATAACTGGAACCAAGGCTCGTGGGCGCCCACGGTAGACACACCGTAGCTGTGGCCCTCTCTGATCGTATCTTGCGCAACATTCTATGGATTAATCTCCATGGTGGGTTCATCCATCCGTCTATATCTTTCCAACACGTGCAAACGCTCCACCCCTGTCATCATCGTCGGTGTAGTAGCGTGGCAAATGATGGTCCTGATGCGAAGCAAAGACATCGACATTATTCTCACCCATAATCCGTTGCGCTTGCTCAAAGTAGTCTGGAAAAAGTTGCCAACATTCTGCATATAGTACCTCCGGGTCCTCAGTCTCAACAGTTCCCTCATGAAGCCTAGACCACGCGTCTGGTAACACGTTCTTTATACCCGGATGTGCGAGATAGTAAAATTGAAAGGCGCTATGATGTGATGCCATCGTTGTAGCATCGGATTCAGCTTTAGCTGTGTGTTCATATACACCAAAGCCTTGTGATCAGTCAACACTGAAAAGCGTTGACCTTCGAGATGATCCCGGAAGTGTGTGAGACCATATACCAAGGCCAATAATTCCTTCATGGTGTTGTTGTAATTGCGCTGTGCTGCGTTGAGGGTCTTGCTGAAGAACATTAGGTATTGCTTCTTCCCTTCTATGGTCTGGAACAATGCACCTCCAATACCGTAGTCGCTTGCATCCGTTTCGAGTTGTAAAGGTACTTCGTCGACGGGAAATTTCAACACTACTGCCTCAACTATGGCTTGCTTCATGGCATCCCAAGCTTGCTGGTGTCTCTGTTCCCACCTGTCTCCAATGATTTCCTTAGGCTTCAGTCTTACAAATTCCCGGAGTGGGGCAACTACCTCTGCAAAGTTTGGTAGGTGCTCGTGAAGAAAGTTGGCTAATCCCAAGGCCGATGCAATGTCTTTGTACTTCTTCGGGGTTGGCCAGTCAATGAGCTTGGCCTGCTTTTCATGGCAAATATCAATTCCGGCCTTCGATACTCGCTTCCCTAGGATCATGACTTCTTTGACTGCAAAATGACATTTTGAAGGGTTTAGCTTGAAACTGTGGTACGTCAGCCGCCGAATGACCTCTTTCACTACTCGTACGTGTTCCTCGTAGTCATCTGTTGCTATTACGATGTCGTCCAGGTAGTGGTGTGCCGGAAGTCCTTGCAATATCACACTCAGTGTACGCTGAAACTGCTGCGTCAGTGTGTGTAGTCCAAATGGCGCTGATGTAAAGGAATACTGGCTTTTGCCATGTGTGAAACTGAATAAATACTGAGAATCAGGGTGAATTGGGAGTCGATGGTACGCTGCGGTTAGATCCAATGTCGTGTATTATCTCTTCCCTTTGATGTTACCAATGATGTCGTTGATACGGGGAATAATGAACTGATCCGCCGGTATTAATGCATTCACCGCTCTGAGGTCCAAACACACTCGCACTTTCTTTAGTTCTCCAGATTGAGTATACTCTGGCACGGCGAGCAAGGGTAAGTTGACGGAAGTGGCTGTATCCCTTTGAACTATGACCAAATCTTGAATCCACTTCTGCACCTGTCTATCTACCCATGGTATCCATTTGTCTGCTACAAAGTTCCTTACTGCCTTCCGCATCCTTGCAGCTTGATCTGGTGTCACTGGCAATCTAACTTCGCCTCCTTCCAGTCTGCACCTGTCCTTTTCTCGAATACCGTCATTGTCCTCAGTTCCTTGTCTAGTTCCAGGCGAACACCGGTTTCCTCGGTCAAATCTGGTGGTCGTCTCAACGGTATTGGTTCCAATAGTTTGTCTAGCCTGCTTGGATCTATGGGTGAGAATGGCGACTGAAGGCCTCCCACGTATAGCCCTAAGCCAGGCATAAGATCCTGGCCTACGATCGCGTCGATAGCCGGTGGTAGATTCATTAGCTCGAAAGACTGTTCTGTGAGCTCTAGACCATATCGTACTGGAGTTTGTACGGTTGAGCCTATTCGCCGTGTACGAAGACTACGATCAGCTAGGTATATATAGGATCCCTCCGGAGCCGACTTAATTTGCAATCCCCAATCGTGTGCGGATGTCGAATCAATGCAACTTCTGTTTGCCCCAGAATCCACTAACGCCCTGCATGTCTTACCGTTAATCAGGATGGATATGAATACTCGATTGTCCATTGAAAGTAATGGATCTTTGATCGATAGTATCACAGGTGTGCTAGACGGGAAAACTAAAGTTGCATCTACATCCGACACCCTTACGTCCTATTCCTGATCGCTGCCTATGGTTTCCCACGTTGTTGCATCCTCTTCTAACTCACCCTGTTCGATTTCGTCTGGGTGTGCCAGTATGGAAGCAATGTGTGTGTCTGTAGGCGTGGTCTCCTCCTGCTCCGTTTGCTGGTCGTCCGAGTCTGTTAGAGCCGTAATGGTGTTGACCGCGGGCAAACTCTTATCGAAGGATACGCCTTGCTTAAATCCTCGGCCCGAGTTGGATGTGAATCCAACCCTTTTGTTCGACTGGTAGTGCTTGCAGGATGATATATGCCTGAAACTGGGTGGGGCACCCGCTCTGCACGCGTAACACGTGGTGGTCGTAGACGTGCTTGTGCGTTGTGTGCTGCCTCCTCCTGTATTCGTATTCAAATTACGATCTCGTTGTTGGGCTGGAAACTGTCTACGCCTATCCCCCCCATTCATCTGTGTCCGTACCCGCTGTCTGAGGATGGCATCGGTTTCTTGTATGTCTGGATTTAAAATGCGGAGAAGGTCTTCAGTCTCCAGGTGGTCCCAACCTATGTGGTGTTGTAGCGTGCGTTCATACGTCATATTACCTGTCAGGTCCTCGAGAGCCTGTATGAGGCAGTGATTAAGCAACCGCTTAGGAAAGTCCTTGCCCTTATCTGCTCGCTCCCAGGCTCTCTTGTGAACTTCCACAATCTTGTTCAAATGTTCCCTGGCTGACTCTACACCCTTGGTGCGGGGATTACCCTTCGCCAACTTCTTAAAGGTAGGGTCTACGGTGGCCTTGCTCTCATGTTGACAGATTTGGTCTATGACCTGTTCAGCCGGATATACCCTCAGCTCATTATGGTTGTCACGGAGATAGTCAATTGTGGCCTTTGCTGCCTTAAAATGTATGAGTACCTTATAGAACCAACGTACCATCCACGACTCATCTAGTCCTGAGACATGGGCGTTCTTCAGTGCCTCTTCTAGCGCCCCTCGTGTGTCTCTATCGGCTGTGCTGCTTAATTGATAACGGTCTAAAGGCCAATCGGGCCATGTCCGTGGCTCCGGAGCTCTGTTCTTCCTGATAGCTTCCAATTGAGTATTCAACGCTCCTTTCAGTGTATCGATCGTGGACGTTAGTAATGTACATCTTGGGACATCGTAGTTTCCCTGTGCTCGACAAAGTTCATCCACAAAGAAAGATATCTTCCCTTCGAGGCGTTGACACATGGCTCGGCGATGCTCGTTCCACTGCGCTGGTGTCATGATCGGCTCTCTCGCCTGTTCGTCTTTGTACGGTCGTTTTCTGCTGCCATGAACATTACCGTCGTCGACATCACTAGACTTTGCGCTTACCGTCGTCGACGTCACTATACTTGCGCTTACCGTCGTCAACGTAACTCTAGCCTTGCGCATATCCTGTATCGATCGCGCGAAGTCTCGGTGCTGTCGGCTGAGTTCCCATCGTCTACGTAGTTGTTCTCGTTCGGCTTCCCTACGATAATCCCCATGTGGGTCGCTCAAATATTGCTCTAGCTGTCGGCCTCTGATTTCGTCAGAGTTTTGCTGACGAGTGCCCGTGGCCCACCCTGACATATTTCTATGCCGTTGGACTTGTCGCTCATCCCTGTTGCCTGCGAGGGAATCCTGACTTGCACTGGTAAAACTCCCCGATCGAGTTCGCTTTCGAGTGAAATCTCGTTCAGGTGCTCGGTGAAAAGGCTGCCATGAATGCGGTCTACTACCCGCTGAATGAATGCCCGAAGTACCTCGGACATTGGCTACCTGTGTGTCGCTCAGCTGCTGGTTCAGCAGACTTTGAACGACTAGTATGCCTAATCACAAATTGCACCTCACTGTCTTCTGGATCTGCTCTCCTCTCTTGCCGATAAAGCGAGACCCGTGCCCCAACTGATGTCGCCTGCTTGCTGCCTGGCCCACGTCTTGGTCTGTCTGTTCATATCGCGGTTGTTCATCTCTTCGACGCGATGCTACTGTCTGGCGCGAAGAAGCTGTGCCTCCTTGGTGGGTCTGCTCGAAATCTGACAAAGATCTCTGGGTTGCTTTGCCGTCGCGACGAGTGCGTCGAGGGCTACGGGGTGCTGGACGCATAGGCATCTTGATGTTAAGACTTCGATGTATGGCTTTGTATTGTTGATGAATAGTTGGTCCAGATTGAAGGAGTGTCGGCTATTATATAATAGTTGACTTCAGCCATTTGTGTTACACACTTTCTTCCGCCGTTCTCCTCTCGTGATACCAAAATAGCTAATTATCATTGAATCATGTTGATGTCTACAAGGTCTGCTTGCGGGTCCCCGAAAACTCGTTGCGCTCGAATACACCTTGTTCCTTAATGATTGCTAATCATTTTGTTTGGGTTGGTTTTGTTAATGAGTACTCGTTTTGCTCTCCTTTGCTCTGCCTATAGGAGTAATTAAGAGTTGCTGATAGACTCGAAGCGTGTTCAATGATCAACCGCCTGTCGTGTTCTAGCGTTCTGAATGCTCCTTTAATCCAACCTTCGGACCACTGTACTCCAACATCAATCAAATCCGAGGCCTGCAGCCAGGAAGTTCAGGTCAAGGTTCCCAAGAATAACCTTGAAGCCCAAGGTAGTTACATCGGTTATGAAGTTGGAAAACCAAAAACAAATTCCCTATTCAAACCAACTTGAGTGTACTTGCACGATGCCTGATAAGTGCCGTCTACTCTTGCATGTACTATTTCTTCTGTTCCTTGCAAGAGTCCGCTGCATCTTGACGATTCGCCTTATACGTCGGTGATAACGTTCTCCTTAGTTTTCACCAACAATCATACAACCGTACCAGGCTATGTTGGTCCTACGGCTGATTCACTTACGTTGACTTCCTTTCTCTCTAGAATGGAAATTTAAGTATATATATGTATATATGTATATATATATACGAAAATGTAACATCGGTAAATATGTCTTCTAGTTGTGTGTTGGTCGTGGGTTCGATATCCCCCCCGTGATATATTTTTTCCTATATGCTTTCGTGACCATCGAAGTTCGCGCATGCAACGATGGCGAACATTCGACTCCGAGATATTTTCGAAAAATCGATCTTCTAACCATGCCAGTCCTTTCGTCTAGCCAATTGATTACCAAAACTTGCTCCCGTAGTTGATATTTGTTGAAAATACGAGTTGAAATCGCATTTTTTCTGTCTCAGTTTCTCCCAAACTGTGCCTAGCTCCTCTTCTGCATTGCTACCTGTCTCACGCGCGCTTAATTCACACGTTTCCATTCTACGTCGCCTGACACTGTCGATTCTACATTGCTACCTGCTTTTCTTGATCACCTCTATCTGCCCTTTGTCGTCGCTGTACTCGCCCACACCTATGAAAATCTGCCATATCGACCTTCTCTCTACGCCAAATTACGTTCTTCTATACCCCTAACTGCGATACTGCATCATGTTCGTGTTGTGTGGATTGACTAGGCCAGTCAAAACATTGTTCAAACGTCCTATGACTGCTAATTAGTCAGAGGGAGGCCTTGATTGTCAACGACGGCCTGAAAAGTCGCATTGGAATTGAAGTATCTGGATTTTCGGACCGAAGATGGATTAAAAAAAAATCAAAAGAAGAATGAATGGTTGTTGGGAAATGGTCGGATGACTAATTAATCTGTAAAAAAAAATTTAGAAATAAAAAATGCTAAAAATTGCATATATTACTAATCACTCCAATTTGCTCTGGATTTAAAATAATTTTTAAAATATGCATAAAATATAAATATATATATATATAAATCACGCAAGCGTATCAAACCGAGCAAAACGGATATATATATAATTATATATATATATATATATATATATATATATATATATATATATATATATATATATATATATATATATATATATATTTTAAATAAAATTAGTAGCATTCGACCGGATGGTCGGATAACTATATATATATATATATATTTATAGAAAAAAAAGAAGAAGAAATAAAATGCTCATCAGCTAAATAAAATGGGCACCTGTTAATTTCTGCATATATTACTAATCACTCCAATTTGCTCTAGATTTATAATAATAATAAAAAAATCTGCATAAAGTATATATATATATATGAAAACCACGCAAACGTATCAAACCGAGCAAAACGGAAGGTGGGGATTTCTTTTCACTTATCTGTGCTCGGAAGACTTTGCTCCTGTCGTAGTTTGCAAGCTCCTTTCGGCTATCCGGTTCTGAGGGAGATCAACTCCCTGTGCTCGGAAGACTTTGCTCCTGTCGTACTTTACAAGCTCCTTTCAGCTACCCGGTTCTGAGGGAGATCAACTCCTGTAATTCGTCAATAAAATGAACTTCTCCGTCCACTATTATCCTCGAGATAAAATCGAATAATACACCTAAAGTAACTAGTCGTAAAAAATGTAGTAAACACATCAAAATACGATACTAAAACCTACTGAGTCTCCTGAGGCTCAGTGCGGTGTATTTATTCTTATATTTGATTGTCTACGTGGTCTACAAATAATTCACCTCGTGTGAATTAATTGTAAACTAATTCTAACTCCACACTGATAGTGGTTTAAGGGGACTTTTACCACACTCAGACCTAGTCCATCGAGGAACCAATTATCTAAGTATATTTTTGTATGTTGTGTTTACGAATGTGTTTCGTACGCCGATTGTGTTTGATCTATTATATGTGTAATTTTGTTATAGGTATCATTTGATAGGAAATGTTTTTCCCTTTCATATGACACCTTATTCAAGCTGTTTGAGTGAAAAATCATTGAGTTATGAGTCTTAGAAGTTTAAGTGTATTTGAAGAAATTGTGTTTGTATTTTTAGAGATGGAATCTAAAAATAGATCGCGCACGTCCGTTGGAATTTCTTTGGCAAAGGAAATTTTCGAGCCGAAAGGGCCGTTCAATTTTGACGAAAAATAGTATAAATACGGAATACAAAAGTAAATAAAGAGTACTTTCACAGAGTTAAAAAATTTACATGTGAGATGAAAATTCCTCTTTCAGACATATCGATTTTCTATCCGAGGAAAAACCGTGGAGACCCCATCGACTTGACGTCGAATTCTGTCTCGATCTTCTTCAAAAATTTCTCCCCCATTCGACGTGAAGTCGAAAATATCAAACCGTCATCAACATAAAGTACAAGAAAGCAGTTCTTCCCAATAAAGATACAAGAGTCCGTAAGACTTGGCCGGAATCCAACATCATTAACGAGGAAATCTCTGAAGCGCACAAACCAACATAATCCGGCTTGCTTGAGTCCATAGATACTCTTCTTCAGCTCGCAAATAGCACCCTCCTTAATCAACTGGTGATCCTCATCACTTAGTAAATCACCGACTAGTTCAACGAAACCAGTGGGGATCTCCGAGCAGACATACTCTTCCAAATTACCATTTCAAAATGCAGTTTTGACATCGAACTGCAATACATCCAAGTTCTCAGATGCAGCGATAGCCAAACACGCACGCACAGTCTCTTTTGTGACTACTGGTGACGATGTCTCCACATAATCTCGACCATACTGTTGTGCAAATCCCTTCGCACACAGACGGGCTTCATGTCGTATAACTGCTCCGCTTTCATCACGCTTGAGAGTGAGAACCCACTTGAGTCCCAGAGGCTTTGTCCGGGCCTTGCGGCGCTGCTGAAGTTTCCAAACCTTCATCTTCAGCATTGAACGTAGCTCGTCTCTCATGGCTGCGCGGAAGTGCTTCTCATCAGCAGACCCAGTCAAGTCTTTGAAGGACAATTCATCGGCCAGAAATCCGAAGTTAGATTCTTCATGATCTCGTTTACGATCTCGTCGAAGTTTCGAAGTTTGTCGAGGTGGGGTTCCACTTGATTGACGTTCACGTTTTCTCTCCGAGTCCAAGTCCGTACGAGCCTTAGAGCTGATCCGCGGGGACATCATATCATTGGCTCGGTCGCGTGCACCTGTCGTAGGTGTCTGCTTACCAGGCAAAGCACGTTTCTGGTGATTGAGTGGGCGAGCACAACCAGGATGTTCACCGGGTCCTGATTCATCACCTCCATCAGTAGATGATTCATCCATAGTGACATCATCGTCGGTCGGCATCATCCATGGGACCATCTCCATCACTATCCGTATCTGATTCTGACGCTGAAGTATCCTTGTTGCCATCACTTGTCGAATTCTGTCTCGATCTTCTTCAAAAATTTCTCCCCATTCGACGTGAAGTCGAAAATATCAAACCGTCATCAACATAAAGTACAAGAAAGCAGTTCTTCCCAATAAAGATACAAGAGTCCGTAAGACTTGGCCGGAATCCAACATCATTAACGAGGAAATCTCTGAAGCGCACAAACCAACATAATCCGGCTTGCTTGAGTCCATAGATACTCTTCTTCAGCTCGCAAATAGCACCCTCCTTAATCAACTGGTGATCCTCATCACTTAGTAAATCACCGACTAGTTCAACGAAACCAGTGGGGATCTCCGAGCAGACATACTCTTCCAAATTACCATTTCAAAATGCAGTTTTGACATCGAACTGCAATACATCCAAGTTCTCAGATGCAGCGATAGCCAAACACGCACGCACAGTCTCTTTTGTGACTACTGGTGACGATGTCTCCACATAATCTCGACCATACTGTTGTGCAAATCCTTCGCACACAGACGGGCTTCATGTCGTATAACTGCTCCGCTTTCATCACGCTTGAGAGTGAGAACCCACTTGAGTCCCAGAGGCTTTGTCCGGGCCTTGCGGCGCTGCTGAAGTTTCCAAACCTTCATCTTCAGCATTGAACGTAGCTCGTCTCTCATGGCTGCGCGGAAGTGCTTCTCATCAGCAGACCCAGTCAAGTCTTTGAAGGACAATTCATCGGCCAGAAATCCGAAGTTAGATTCTTCATGATCTCGTTTACGATCTCGTCGAAGTTTCGAAGTTTGTCGAGGTGGGGTTCCACTTGATTGACGTTCACGTTTTCTCTCCGAGTCCAAGTCCGTACGAGCCTTAGAGCTGATCCGCGGGGACATCATATCATTGGCTCGGTCGCGTGCACCTGTCGTAGGTGTCTGCTTACCAGGCAAAGCACGTTTCTGGTGATTGAGTGGGCGAGCACAACCAGGATGTTCACCGGGTCCTGATTCATCACCTCCATCAGTAGATGATTCATCCATAGTGACATCATCGTCGGTCGGCATCATCCATGGGACCATCTCCATCACTATCCGTATCTGATTCTGACGCTGAAGTATCCTTGTTGCCATCACTTGTCGAATTCTGTCTCGATCTTCTTCAAAAATTTCTCCCCCATTCGACGTGAAGTCGAAAATATCAAACCGTCATCAACATAAAGTACAAGAAAGCAGTTCTTCCCAATAAAGATACAAGAGTCCGTAAGACTTGGCCGGAATCAACATCATGAACGAGGAAATCTCTGAAGCGCACAAACCAACATAATCCGGCTTGCTTGAGTCCATAGATACTCTTCTTCAGCTCGCAAATAGCACCCTCCTTAATCAACTGGTGATCCTCATCACTTAGTAAATCACCGACTAGTTCAACGAAACCAGTGGGGATCTCCGAGCAGACATACTCTTCCAAATTACCATTTCAAAATGCAGTTTTGACATCGAACTGCAATACATCCAAGTTCTCAGATGCAGCGATAGCCAAACACGCACGCACAGTCTCTTTTGTGACTACTGGTGACGATGTCTCCACATAATCTCGACCATACTGTTGTGCAAATCCTTCGCACACAGACGGGCTTCATGTCGTATAACTGCTCCGCTTTCATCACGCTTGAGAGTGAGAACCCACTTGAGTCCCAGAGGCTTTGTCCGGGCCTTGCGGCGCTGCTGAAGTTTCCAAACCTTCATCTTCAGCATTGAACGTAGCTCGTCTCTCATGGCTGCGCGGAAGTGCTTCTCATCAGCAGACCCAGTCAAGTCTTTGAAGGACAATTCATCGGCCAGAAATCCGAAGTTAGATTCTTCATGATCTCGTTTACGATCTCGTCGAAGTTTCGAAGTTTGTCGAGGTGGGGTTCCACTTGATTGACGTTCACGTTTTCTCTCCGAGTCCAAGTCCGTACGAGCCTTAGAGCTGATCCGCGGGGACATCATATCATTGGCTCGGTCGCGTGCACCTGTCGTAGGTGTCTGCTTACCAGGCAAAGCACGTTTCTGGTGATTGAGTGGGCGAGCACAACCAGGATGTTCACCGGGTCCTGATTCATCACCTCCATCAGTAGATGATTCATCCATAGTGACATCATCGTCGGTCGGCATCATCCATGGGACCATCTCCATCACTATCCGTATCTGATTCTGACGCTGAAGTATCCTTGTTGCCATCACTTGTCGAATTCTGTCTCGATCTTCTTCAAAAATTTTCCCCCCATTCGACGTGAAGTCGAAAATATCAAACCGTCATCAACATAAAGTACAAGAAAGCAGTTCTTCCCAATAAAGATACAAGAGTCCGTAAGACTTGGCCGGAATCCAACATCATTAACGAGGAAATCTCTGAAGCGCACAAACCAACATAATCCGGCTTGCTTGAGTCCATAGATACTCTTCTTCAGCTCGCAAATAGCACCCTCCTTAATCAACTGGTGATCCTCATCACTTAGTAAATCACCGACTAGTTCAACGAAACCAGTGGGGATCTCCGAGCAGACATACTCTTCCAAATTACCATTTCAAAATGCAGTTTTGACATCGAACTGCAATACATCCAAGTTCTCAGATGCAGCGATAGCCAAACACGCACGCACAGTCTCTTTTGTGTGACTACTGGTGACGATGTCTCCACATAATCTCGACCATACTGTTGTGCAAATCCTTCGCACACAGACGGGCTTCATGTCGTATAACTGCTCCGCTTTCATCACGCTTGAGAGTGAGAACCCACTTGAGTCCCAGAGGCTTTGTCCGGGCCTTGCGGCGCTGCTGAAGTTTCAAACCTTCATCTTCAGCATTGAACGTAGCTCGTCTCTCATGGCTGCGCGGAAGTGCTTCTCATCAGCAGACCCAGTCAAGTCTTTGAAGGACAATTCATCGGCCAGAAATCCGAAGTTAGATTCTTCATGATCTCGTTTACGATCTCGTCGAAGTTTCGAAGTTTGTCGAGGTGGGGTTCCACTTGATTGACGTTCACGTTTTCTCTCCGAGTCCAAGTCCGTACGAGCCTTAGAGCTGATCTGCGGGGACATCATATCATTGGCTCGGTCGCGTGCACCTGTCGTAGGTGTCTGCTTACCAGGCAAAGCACGTTTCTGGTGATTGAGTGGGCGAGCACAACCAGGATGTTCACCGGGTCCTGATTCATCACCTCCATCAGTAGATGATTCATCCATAGTGACATCATCGTCGGTCGGCATCATCCATGGGACCATCTCCATCACTATCCGGTATCTGATTCTGACGCTGAAGTATCCTTGTTGCCATCACTTGCTCCTACTTCATCGTCAATACTATCATCGTCACCCTCGGAATTATTGACTTTGACCCTTTCAACGTGACTGGCAATCGTGGGTCAAGGCGATAATCTCGACTATTCACAACACGCTTGGTCTCTAGGTTGTAAATTCGCATACTGCCGCGAACAGTATTAAGGCTAGGACCTAGTAAAATACCTTTCTGACCCTTCTTGCCGAATTTCTTGTTATATTTTCCGGTCACGAAATATACTTTCGCACCAAAAGGAATTGTTGTCTGCAACAAATCAGGTTTAACTCCTGACCATAGTTCCGCCCGCGACTTAGCACCACCTCGTTGTGGCATTACGTTGATCAACCAACAAGCATAGGTAACCGCTTCAAGCCAAAACTCATCGCCCAGTCCAGCCTGCAGTAGAAGAACCCGGGCCATCTCGATTAGGGTTCGATGTGCACGCTCACATCTTCCATTATGTTCAGGAGTACGTGCTGCCGTCAAACTCTGCTTTATGCCTCTTGCTGATAGCATAGACTTCCAAGTCTCGTTGACAAATTCGCCCCCTCTATCACTATGAGCCATCTTCGGGAATCGCTTCAACACTGCAAATTCAGTGTCCAGCAAGTGACGCATTGCAGCAGTCGCATCACACTTGTGCTTCAGGCCCAAACACCAGTAGTGTCCGTTGCATCGTCAAGAACCTGGAGACCGAATTGGTTTCCAGTGAGTGACGGTGTCTTCGAGGTCTCGAAGATATCCACGTACAGCTTCGATCCCGGAACTTCCAGAACCACAGATTTACGTTTACCCTTCGACCGGACCAACTTGCGAGTAATTCTGGCCCGTGCCATCTTGCCTTGCACGCAAGCTCTACAGAAGGGAAGCTTCTCACCCCAACGTCTGGCAACTTTTTCCATTCCTGCGCAAACCATTGTCTCTTTCATCAGTTCCAAGCTTACATGGCCAAGTCTATGATTCCACATGAGCACATCTGCTTCACCATCATCGGATGCCACAAGGGCCTTATCTTCATCGATAATCTTTGTACCCGAATGTGCTCGGTTTTCGGGTGACTTCAGATCCTTCAGGTAAACGATGTATAGCCCTTGTCTAACCGTTGCTTTCACCAAAACACCCTGCGGATCAAATAATGTGCAGTCGTTCTTCTCGCACGTCGCCTTCCAGCCGTTCTTAACAAGCTGTCGTACGGATAAAAGTTGAACACCCGCCTTAGGAATGAGAAGAGCTAAACCAGTCTCAGGACAGCCGCGCAACTCGCCCTCACCATCTGCATGCATTTTAGTGTTGCCAAGCCCGGTCAATCGCTTGTTAGAGGGGTTCACAGCAGACAGAGCATCCTCCAATACTACAATATGTTTGCTGGCACCTGTGTCAATCACAAGCTCGTTAGCAAATAAGACCAGATCACCCACGCCCAGCAATGCATACGCCGATTGTTCGCTGATTATGTTCTCCAATTCAGCTTCAGCGATTGAAGTGACGGATCCATCCACAAGTAGATCATCCTCGGCAAAGGTGTCATCATCGTCGAGTGTAGCACATTTATCTTCATCTGTAGCTGAGATAGAGCCACCCTGAACTTCATATTCCGATGAAAAACCTCCAGATAGCAACCCGGGTGGAGCATCCAATTCATCATCAAATTTGCTCTCGGCATCGGAAGAATCAGAATCGGTGGAATCACACATCAAGGCCGGCATACCATCATCACTGTCGGAATCTCCGTCATCACCGATCGCCATCAGTCCAAATCCGAAATAGCCATTGTCATCATCATTCTCATCGTCGAGGTCTGGGCAGTCTCGTTTGATATGCCCTGGTTTCTTGCAATTCAAACACGCCATCTTACCACGACAATTAGCCCAAGTATGCCCGGGCTTAAGGCACTTGAAACAAGTAAGCTCCCGGCCATCTCTACTACCAAAGTCACCTCTTGGTCGGTCGAAACCACCTCCTCGTCGACCCTTCTGGGCTTGGTGGTTACCCTTGTGGTATCGTCCATTAGCATAAAGACCGATGTCTTCCTCGTCGTTGTCATCGTCGTAGATACCGAGTACAGTCTCAAACACAATGTCGGCTTCCTTTACTTGCTCATAGCTGAATCGATTTCAAGTCAATCTTCAGCGGCGCAAACTGACGTGGAAGGCCCTTCATGAAGGATATGCGTTTCCGAATATTAGTCAACTCATCCCCCTGACCTGCAAGCTGGCCAAATAGAATCTCACATCGGTCGGCGAGTTCAGCAACATTTTCGCCATCGTTCATCTTCATCCTATCTAACTTCTGCGTCAACGCGTCCAGATTGGCCTCCGTCTGGCGGTTCATTGCGGTAGCGATCTGGGCCAAGGCAACTGCAGGGTTATCAGTGTTACGGACGTATCCAAGACAACTGTCTTCAACGCTCTGAACAATCATGGAGTAGGCAATCTCCCTCTCACGGTCTGTAGCGGCATTGAAGACGGCCTTTTCCTTCAGCTTGGCTTCCATCTTCAACTTCCAGTTCGGGTAGCCGGTGGCATCCTTCAGTTTGGGCTCCACGTACTTCATCCTCTCGGTTTGGTGATCAGTGGTCTCTCTCTCTCTCAAATTTGCGTTCTCTAGCTCTCTCTTAAATTAGCGTTCTCTAGCTCTCTCTTAAATTAGCGCTCTCTCTCTCTCTCTCTCTCTCTGTGGCACTCGAGTCCTTGGTCTCCAAAATTTTCTAGCTTTTAGTCCCGTCCGCTGCTTCCATGAGAATTTTTCAACTCTGTGAAAGTGCTCTTTATTTACTTTTGTACTCCGTTGTATAAAAATCATATTCTCAAAGGTGAATGATGTTTAAGTGTTGGACTCAGACCTAGTCCATTGAGGAACCAATTATCTAAGTATGTTATTGTATGTTGTGTTTACGAATGTGTTTCGTACGCCGATTGTGCTTGATCTATTATATATGTAATTTTGTTACAGGTGTCATTTGATAGGAAATGGGTTTCCCTTTCATATGACACCTTATTCAAGTTGTTTGAGTGAATATTCATTGAGTTATGAGTCTTGGAAGTTTAAGTGTATTTGAAGAAATTGTGTTTGTATCTTTAGAGATGGAATCTAAAAATAGACCGCGCACGTCCGTTGGAATTTCTTTGGCAAAGGAAATTTTCGAGCCGAAAGGGCCGTTCAATTTTGACGAAAAATAGTATAAATACGGAGTACAAAAGTAAATAAAGAGCACTTTCACAGAGTTGAAAAATTCACATCCTGGACACCCACGAACGACCAGTCAATCGGTCTAAGCACTTCTGCCGAACACTTTCCATCCTCATGGTTGCAGACCACATAATGATTTTTCTACACAGGAGATGTCGGTGGTGGCTCCACGGACTCTCCTGTCGTGGCGGCTGACTCCCACCCTATGTCGGTGGCACCCAAGTATGAGGACATCTAATCTGTCTCGTTCCCAGTACGCACACGGCCAAATATCCACCTTTGGACGGTCTCCTTTTCCCGTTGGACCGACACACACACGCCCCTCGTCTACCCCAGGACCTCAGGACGCCTAACCTGTCTCGTCCCCAGTACGCAAGCGGACGAATATCCACCTTTGGATGGCCGCTTTTTCCCGTTAACCGACACACACACACACCCCTCCGACGACCCGTCTACTCACATTGATGACCCACCCACCAGGACCCAACCTGGAATGTCCTCCTTCGAAGTCTTGTTGAATGTGGCAATCCAGGTTTACAACAACAAACATTTGCCACCATAGTTATACGGTGAATGACCCCGTATCACCCTTCCAATAGATACCCTTTGGCACTGCAGGCTTGGTCCGTCAACATCAGGAAGTGAACCTACGGGATCCCTACCCGGACGTTGGAACCGCGACATTCCCTAACCACACAGAGGACACCGATGTGGCTTATGCGTAACATGATCGAGACCTCTGCGCTAACCAATCAAAATAGTGGCAATCGCTGCCTGCACCATCGCCTGTTATCCCATTCACAATCTCCGAAGCATCCTATACGGATGCCCCCCCTCGACAACCGGCGCACGAGCACAGTGCGCCACCGTGACCCAGTAACGGGGACTTCGGTGCTCCGCCAGCTCAAGGCCCTGAAACTTACATGCATGGACCAACCGGTGGGCCTCGAGAAGATCCTTGCGATTATCTGGACGTAATATAACGGCTATAGCCATCCCTTGGCAGGCCATCTCCAGGCCATGGGACAACAGAAGTGTGGGTATTCTATCCCCACCTCATTTCTTCGCTCTATTATCGAGACATGCAGTGACTGTATTCGGGTTGATACTCCAATTGGCTACACACGAGGACTCTTACAACAGCCGACCTGACCGGCGGCCATGTGCGACGAGGTCAATCTAGACTTTTTGTCCATTCCCCCTGTTGCCGAAGGATGCTCACAATTCCTACCATCAGGACGGTTGTACACTTCGGGCTTTCAGTTGGCCTCTAAGTCGACCAACATGCTCGCTTCGGTACTAATTCGCTTTTATAGTAGCACACATATTGTTCTTATTGGCTATGTCAAAACCTATATTATCGACAAGAGCAGTACATTCATCAGTGATAAATTCGGTGCCTATTCAGCAAGCACAAACAGCAGCATCCATCTAGTCGCCGCGTCGAATGGTCAGAACCGCCCGTAACGCTCTTCAACGTACTCTCGGTTCCGGCAAACACCACCAATGACGCCAGGAACTCCCACGCCTCGTTCTCCACTACCATACAGACCTGTCCGTATGCGTTGGAAACTGGACAGATTTACCCCACCCGTCCGATAAGTTGGTTGAAGAAATTCTCGATGCAGCACTCGGCTGCCCCCAGTCTACGGTCTCCCTACAACCCACACACTGCCCAGGGAATCGACGTTGCGCTTGCTGTCGATAAGGCACGCTCGTCTTAGAAAACATCTGCGGACAGACACCTCGGATCCAGACCCCTATGACAGCCGTTGGCCGTGAAATCATCTACACCCCCACGCAACCATTCAACCATAAGCTGGCCAAAGATTAACTTGGCCCTGCCACAGTACCTACAGACACAGCTCAGGTTATGCACTATATCCTTGACAAAACTTGTAACAAGGAGTTCCGTGTCCACGTTAAGACTATTAAGGTACACTTGCCACCAATCGGACAGGAACTCCGGCCGGTGGGCGCTATCGTCGCCTCTGCTTTCGGGAGCTGGCTTTTCTTCAGCTTCCCACTTGCCGATGACCCCGACGAAGCACACCTGGCCGAACTAGTTGCCATGTTTTGCACCAATGTGCCAGTTAAAGGCTCTCTTTGTGGCTGTTCTCGACAGCCTTCAACAAATGGAACACCTTTTTGCGGACCACAGGACGTATGTCTGGCGACAACTTCTCGGTTCACTTTCAAGTGAACGCCCATCTGACCTTTATATACGCTCCGCGAAGCATACGAATTCGTCCACAGCCGCTCTACCTGTGACCAGAAAATATCTGGAAAATATCTTCCTGGTACGCTAAACAGCAAGCGATCCGACTCACTACCCCGATCAGCCGATTATACCCGATGCATATATCTATACTACCCTATGATTCGTAGCACACACGCACATGTTTGTGTTTCTGTTCTTGACACTGTTACATCATATAAGCTGTAGACTGGATGTTGCACCCCAGATTGTACAAAGAAGCTGAAAGACGGTTTGAGAAATAAACAGTAGAACTGTTTGCATCAGTACACAATACGCACATAGACAAATATTACACAGAAGAACAGAATGCGCCCCTACAGAAATGGGCGCAAGAAGTAACTGCATGGGCGAACCCACCATGGGAACTCATACCTGATGTCCTTGACAAAGTCTATCGAATAGCCAACCAGGATCACGATATGTGTACCATACTACCCCAATGCAACGTGGCTTCCGAAATTCTTGTCTTTACTAGAAGAGGGCTCGATGCTTGTGGAAAACACAAACAATATGTTCCTCAAAGAAGGCACAAAAGTATATGGCAAGACCTCATGGGGTGCCACAATAGTCGCAAAGATATGAGTAAAGTCTTCATACTTTGACTAACGCGGGAACGTTTCAGCATCACAAACAGTTAGCTCTGGAGATGCATCACATGAAACAGAATACGAGACAACATGCGTCAGCATCATCGAACGATACCACAACTTGGGACATTACCCCCTTGAGGAAACGGTAAACTAGTTGGAAGCCGATAGACCCGATTAGCCACAAATCCAAATAGGATCCTTAAAAAGGGAATCCATCCCTTATAATCAATCACCGCCGCATTTCCAGGTGACAAAGTCCAAGTGGTCACCATTGGGCCACTACTGGAATCAAACAAAGGACACACATAGGTGTTAGTATGGCTATATGTACACTCATCATATGCCGTACTCAGACCAATGATGGACAAATCAGTGGCTACTGTAGCACATACGCTGGTAATAATCATGTGTGAACATGAGTTTCGACACTTCGTACCGACCAAGGCGCTAAATATGCTAATGACATACTTTCAAAAGTCATTGACTGAATCTCTCGCCCATGCCAACCTAAAGTCTTAGGCGCAAACGAGCGATCACATAGAGACCTCCTACCACTGTTACGAAAATATGTTGAACAAAACCCAGGTACCGCACTGATAAATGATCAGTAAGCAACAGAAAGCGTATGAGGCGGGGGGGACCTAAGCAAGTCTCACTGATACCAAGAGACACTCCCACTTTTCTTGTCTTGAAGCTTGCTCCGCCCACACACCAGAGGGATAGGGACCAAAGACTCGGTTGTTGAGCCACCGTTGAGATGCGTTTTCCTAGGCCAAGTTGAGATCAACCAAGAGCACCGGTCAATACTGACTCCGATGAGCGTGATTGAGAACTCCCGTTATAATATAATGGATTAATAAGTAATATACAAGAATAGATAATGGTGGCAGGTTTTTCATCTTATGCCTCCCTAAGGGACAAGTTTTTACCTGTACAAGAACACTAACCTCTAGTATTGTAAGATATCACTTTCTACTCCTAAGGCTGAGAATCATGAAGCCAATCCAAATCTTAAAACTTCAGAATCATGAGTTTTGGAATTAGGATTCAAAGATTCCTGATATTTAAGTCATCAGAATTGTTTGCGATAGAACCGGTAAGCTACCGAGACTCCGCGTGTGAGAGAAACACTTCAGTAGAAAACTTAGTCTAGAGTGAATTTGAAAACACAAATGAAGACTCAGTTCGGTTCCCTTATTCTAGGGACGTTTCCTGGCTGAGATAAGCGTACTTGAGAAGATGTCTATTGTATCCTCTGGCTGGTACCATTTAGCTACTCTCCATACTCTACATTTCTGATGATCGGCATTAGACGACATGTCCTATACACGCCGATGGCTAACCCCCCTCCCTCCACAAGTTAATCAAGGATTGGACCGACCCGGCCGTTGTTCTTGCCCACGTGGCACCAGTGACGGGTAAAGCAAAGGACACCACCCTCAACAAGTAATACATAACTGATGTTAAGAATTTGAAGGATTCTATACCCTCTGCCGGACGAGACAAAATGGCCTCAGGGCCTCCCTTTTGCTTTCCGCAAGAATGCTTCGGTGATTCGTCTCCAGTATCGCCTTTGGGCAGTTTTCTGCAGCCTTGACGATCACACTCGGTTTAGCATATTCACTAAGATGGGTACAGTTTTCTTCCACAATACACGAGATCACCTACCATACAAGAACACTGAGTCAGATTAAGTGCTGCTATCACTTCGCAGCCGATACTGAATACAGTGCCGAGCTTTTCATTACCTGAAAGCTCAAGCATAAATCTACAATGCTTCTCGATGCAGATACTACCTAAATGCCATCGCTCAGACTGAATCTTTCCCTTTCGTTTCGTTTGGGACTATGGTTCTGGATTCTAAGTTTTCACTCGACCCACTCTCAGCTGTACAGTACTTCACCATTGAAGTCTCGTCTGCACATAGCAAGCTAAATAACCGTTGGTGGTATTGAAGTACTGTATCATCTGCCGTACCATCTGATACAAAATCTATGTTTAGTTATGTGTGTAATATTGGTAGCTATGAGATAGGCTTTCTAAGTCTACTAACTATAGAGTCCAGAGAGCAGTGAAAATATCCTTATGCCGAGCAAATTTAGACACTAGTCTAGTGTTTAGAGTCGAGGGAATAGAGCATATTCATATGCCACACACATTTAGACACTAGTCTAGTGTCTAGAGTCCAGAGATTGTGAAAGTATTCATATGCAATGCTCATTTAATTATAGGCTCTAGAAACTAGAGTCCAAAGGTTAGTGAGGATATCTATATGACACACATAAATATAGATGCTAAAGCTTAGAATCCAAAGATTAGTGATGGATGATATTTTCATATGCCACGCGCTTTTAACTATAGTCTCCTTAGTCTAGAGTCCAGAGATTAGTGAGAATATTCATATGCCCCACAAAGTTAATTATAGACACTAAGTCTAGAATCAAAAGATTAGTGATAATACTCATATGCCATGTACATTCAATTATAGACACTAGATTTTAGTGTCCAGAGATTAGTGAGAATATTCGAATACTACGCATGTTTAATTATAGACACTAGAGTCTAAGAGTCTAGAGACTAGGGAAGATGATCATATGTCGCACGCGTGTATATACGGAATCATGACCTCCCGCTATTCCGATTGAGAGGATCGTAGTTTTCGTATCTTTAACTGAGACAGAAATACTCAAAGGGCATTCGCATCAGTTCAGGATCAGACAACATTATCCTCTATTGACGACTATAATTGAGAAATTGAACGCACAGTAAACCTATGTTTAATGAAACAGTGATTCGTAAGCTACAATGAAAAGACAGCAATTCACGCCGCAGAATAAAGTCTTAGGCGGACTTGAGCGCACTTATTGCTACCTCGGGTGAGCTTATTTAGATAGCCGGAGGGTCACGATTGACTGTTAGCTCGATGATATGCCTGCCTTTTTGCTAGTATTTTAGCCTTCAGCTCTGCCTGTTTAATCTTCTGTTGAGCTTTCCTCACTTCGAGCATAGCTTGATTCAAAGTCATATTTACAGTGCAGGACGAGCGTCGTGGTTCTTTCTGTATAGCCGTTTTCACTTTTGATCCAGGCGCTGAATTGGCGCGTATGATATCAACTCTACGAACTGCCGACTGATCTGCAGATCTTCGCACACCCATGGGCACAACAGTATGAGTACTTTTGGCAATACCAGAATCTTTCTCAAATCCCTGGCCTGTTGTATCTTTGCTTCTTATTTTAATTCTCGTACTTGATTCTGTAGCGGTTGATGTTAAACCTCTAGTTCGCGCTGAAATATACATGCATGCGGATACTCGACCTTTGTGCGGTGTATTTGCAGGTGCGACTGATTTCACCGTAGTGTCATCTCCTACTGTCAAGAAAAGATGCGAAAACAACAATTACATACACGTCAGTGGTTGAGCCAAAAAACTTGTGCACTTTTTAGCCACAGCTACAGTAATCTTCGAATATACACACTGTTCACCGAAACAAATTTACACACCAAAGCAACAATTGATCAATATTGCTCAACTTACCCCGAATCGGACCGGTATCGTTGATTTGACGCGCAGGTTTGTACTTCCTACTCAAGTCAGACTTCTGCTGCAGATACGCAAGTGCGCAAGACCTAATATCGAATTGAGATGGTCTCCACAGATCATACGCAGAAACCTTTCGGATACTGAAAGTAATGGTGTGACCGGGTCAGTGAGTTTCCAAGAAACGACTGAATACAAAATATGGTCAGCAAATAGCCACCAAAGACGCGCATAACACGACAATTGAAGCAAACCATCGTTTTGTGCACCTGGTTTGCAATGTACTCGTGCCGACCTGCGCTGTGGGCTTAGATGGTGACCTGATTTTTGAAGCAGCAGCCGTACGTTTGGTTCTTGGTGATTTTGGTGATTCTAAGACAGCCGCACGGTTCTTCCGCTTCGCCCCTCGACCAGATGCGTTACCAACGCTCGTCGCTGTGTTGCGAGAACCGCGCAATACTAATCAGCAGTTGCATTCACAGCATGCGAACCAATTTACCACTTAGGCAATTGTAATGAACAAGGGATGACGCGGAAGCAAAAAATATATCGACAAACCTGTTTTGGTACTGACTTTTGGGCGGATAAAGTAACTGCTCAGAACAGCTCGCATGCCTTCGGTCGTTGTCACCTGGGACGGCAACTTTGCGTTTGGTATCAATGTGCCAGACATTGGCAAACCGCTACGTCTGGCAGAATTGCCCTCAACTGGCAGAACAGGGGGAGATCTTCTGGCGCTCACCATAGGTGGTGAGCTGAGGAAAGGTTTCGTGGCTGTAGTCGATCTTGCACCCATATAAGATTCATTTTTATTCTGTGCGATACCACTCTGAAAACTGCAGTCCCTCTTCACCTGTCCTCGCGATGCAAGGGTAGTACTGTCATCAACCTGTGATACAGCGGCCGGTGCAGCGAGTTTCTTCGACGCCGAGTCTAAATCATTATTCTGTTTCAATGTACAATTCATTACAACTACCAGCATGTTAGTGAATCAAATGACAGTGTATTACATAGCTAGAATATGTAGACTTGCAATTGAGCACCAAACAACTCTCGTGGATCATATCGATGTACTTGCTGATAATTAACCAAACATCACAACCACGACCAACCATACGTTGAGATGCAATCCGTGTATGAAAAGTCCGTTGCTCGCCTCTTCGAAAATCGGCAATTGTTCCTTTCCATGCACAGCACAAGTGGTAATTAACGGCACGCTCTGCTTGCTGGAATGATTCAAAATGCAGTGACACAAAACAAGGCTCTCAGTCCTCAAATGTAGATATACTCTCGAAATACGACAACGTGAATCTACAAGGGGGTAAAATCACTGAAGTGTGTGGTATAGATATTATTTACGTACTACTCACCTATCCTCCGATGGGTTCATGCCTGGAATTACGTCGCAATCGATCAGCCATCCAGGCGGACCATCTCCTCTTACAACATTGTCACTGATAAAAAAAAAATAGCAATCCCAAGGTGACTAATTTACGTAAAAGTATATCTCTGGTCGCATTGCTGGGAGTGAAGAAAAACGAAAGCGACTGGAAGCCGACTACAGAACTTATGACACACATGAACTTATAGCTTCGACGTTTCAAAAAGGCAGCCTCTGCCAGGTCTTCGTGTTGTTTAGTTCTGTGCACATAGCATGATTCCTCATTGAAAAGATCCAGTCTATGACGGCGCTGAAGCCTTTAAGTGAGAAAAAGTTCTAATTAGTTAGATTTATACATCGAATCTTGTCTTGTGCAAAACCAGGCGTGACATAGTATTACACCATATGAATATAATCAGCAAGTGACAGATCAGTCCATTCAACGTGCGGAGGAAGCGAATTCATAATTCCATATTATATGAAATAGAATAACACAATATGAGTAGATTGAACAAATAGCAGAGAGGGTGATGATAGTACAATGGTGACACGAGCCCAACACGCAACGATGCCATTCAAAAAGTAGCAGAGTGAGTGAGGATAGCACAAAAGTAACACGAACCCACCACGCAATGATGCCTGGCGTGAGATGTTCTTTCACAGTTAGCCACGAGTCCGGTAGAACGACGTAGTATATGGGGTAGTTCGGAAATAGTGAAGCACATTGTGACAGTATAGACTTGTACTTTTTCTCGGTAACATTTCCTATGGTATTTTGTCCGTTGATCATCAGAATTAGCCTACAAAGAGAGTTTATTATACTTGTCAGATAAACCTGGCAAAAAAATCGAATGACGATGATACCCAGAATTGACATACCACCAACAAAAACGCAACTAGTAGCTGTTTGTGCGTGTGCCTCTGTCGAGAGTGGTCGTGCCCATCATATTCTTTCCAGTATATCGAGCGTGTACATACCTGCCGTTCAAATTCCTATTTAACCAGTTATTTATCCATTTGGTTGCATCCACAAAGTCAGGCGTGTCCGCTACA